>RJWM01051242.1:0-10486 GCA_004363535.1 Dasyprocta punctata
TTTGTTTTCAACCTTGAAGAGGATGGGTGCCCTTGGCTTGCAGCCACCTAATGCTGACACTGAGGCAAGTGCCTCGTCTTTCTGGGGAGAAGCTGCACCCCCTTTTCTGGGGAGACCTGAGTGCCATGCCTTACTGCAGAGCTGAACCCGCAAGCTTCTTGCAGGGAGAGGGGCACACCTGTCCCCTCCTCCGCCCCTGCAGGGCCAGCGTTGCTGTGTCACCCACTCGGTGCAGCTGGGAATCCACCCCCCACCCCTTCCTTCTTTGGATTTTTCTTTTCCAAATAGGTATTTAATGTACCTAATGTGCTTTCCCCATAGTATTTTAAATCTTCCCTTTGTTTAGAGAGATGTGCATTGCTATAAAAGAGAGCATTTCATTTGGAAAATAATTCCACAAAGCACATTTGATCAACAGCCTGTCCTAGTGCTTGATGTTCTCCCCCCCACATTATCAGTTTTTAGATTTTGTGTATCAGGGAGAACATGTAATATTTGTCTTTCTGAGTCTAGTTTATTTTGTTCAACATGGTGGCCTTAAACCATGGTGATCCTCCTGCCTCAGCCTCCTGACTGCCAGGATGCTGGCTGCAGTCAGCAGCACTGTCTCAGTCCCTTTGCCCTGCCCTGTGCGCCTGGGCCATGGGTGGGCCCTGCAGGTTGGCTGGCAGGGCGGGGAGGGGCAGACAGAACACAAGCTGTCTGGGTTCCGGCTCACCCACCTCCACAGGGGGCCTTGCATGTTGTCACCTGGAAAAGTCCCTGCGGGCCCATTTCTCACTTCCTGTCCGCAGGGTCAGGGACTGGGCTGTGGGGGTCAGGGCGGCCTCCCTGGGGGAGCAGCAGGGAGGTGTGCAGCACCCCGTCCTCAGTGACACCAGCGTCCTCAGGCCCTCAACCTCCGGCTCCTTTCCCGGAGGATGCGAGGCTCCGCCCCTCCAGCAGGGACACGTACGCCGGGCAGCTGTGGATCAGGCCTGGGCCTGGCCCGGCGTCCTGCGCGCGGGTCTCTCGCTTTTCTGCCCATGCAGTGTCCCTGCTCCCAGCTCTGCCCTAGCACCGCTCCTGTCCCTGCTGCGAGGCTGGAGACAGTGGCTGACCACACCCGCACTTGAGCAGGGGCTCAGATGCCCATGGGTGCCCCAGCCCTGCCAGATCCCCCCGGGGACCCAGCCTCGGGGACCCTGGAGACAGAACCCTCATATGACTGCACTGTGGAGCCGATACCCGGACCAGGGCGTGCGCCTGAGCCCTGCCTGAGCGACCTGGGTGGCAGGGCGGCCAGGAACACAGGGCGGCAGTGACTGAGCTGGGCAGGCCCCGCACCACTCCTGCTGGGCCTGAGTAGGAAAGGACGCTCCCCCCGTTCTACCCACGGCAGGTTTCCATGCCTGTTTAAACTTTCTAGGCCTGGGTAAAATAGATGTTACTATTTGTATAATTATTTTTGGTTTTTTGAGACAGGATCTTGCTACGTAGTCCAGACTGGGCTTGAACTCGCAGCGATCCTCCTGTCTCAGCCTCCTGGGTGCTGGGGTGGCAGGCGTGCACCTCTATCCCCTGGCTCTGAAGGCCTGGGTTCTGGGAGGAAGCCCAAGTGTTGCTTCCCTCCTTGCCTCAGGCCTGCTTTATCTGGCAGCCTGCGTGTGTGACAGTGAGGAGGCAGGAGTGTCACATGAACAGCACCCGCGGGGGGTGGCAGGGTCCCACTGCAGCGAGTTCCAGGTGGTCAGCACACATGGCGCTGCGCGGGGCAAGGGCTGACTCCGCGGGTTCCTGCCCCAGCCCCCCGCTCCCGCGTGGCTTCCTCTGCTTCCCCTGTACGTGCACGCTCGCCAAGTGACCAGCAGCGGTCACCAGCCCAGCAGGGAGCCCCACACGGTGGCCCTTTCTTCCCGCAGCAGCTCTGGAGTCCTCTTTCCTGGGGGTCTTTAGCTGCGCTGTCCTGGCTGCCTCCATGTCCTGAATGGATTCAAAGTGCTTCCCTGTCATGGTCATGGTGACTTTGGGGAAGAGCTGGAGGTCACACAGTGCCAGATCCGGTGACTAAGGTGGACGAGGACACAGCGTCATGATTTTGCAAGCCTGCTTTTCCTGTGAGTGGTCCTGGGCAGCAGCATGCAGTGTGTTTGTGATCACACCTGGCAGACACCCTCAGGAAAAAGGACTCCAGAGCTGCTGCAGGAAGCGGCCAGGATGCAGGGATGAGTGTGCGCACAGCGAGGGGGAGGAGTTTGAGGAGATTCATGGCAGCGTGTCTTTTATTGTAAATAATTTTTAAAGTTGAAGCATTCTTCGTGATGCCGGTTTCCTTTACTTCCCTTGCTGTATCCCGCAGAGAGGGTTCCCGTACCCGGCCCTCTGCCACCCTTTGCTGCCCCCAGTCCCCAGTCAGGTGCCCCCGGCCGTGCCTGGCGAGGCTCCCGGGGCTGCCTCCGCCGTCTGCTGTCTCTCTGGGCCTGGAAGGCGCCGAGGAGCGGCACAGGTGGACGGGCAGGGCCAGGTCAGTGCTGCTTCTCAGCAGGTGCAAAGTGCAATGTTTCATTTTTTACTTTTGGCACCAGAGTTTCAACCTAGGGCCTTTACCCTGAGCTGCACCCTGGCCCTTTTTATTTTTTATTTTGAGACAGGGTCTCTCTGAGTCACTAAATTGCCCAGGCTGGGCTGGAACTCATGATCCTCCTGTCTCAGCCTCCCAGGATGCTAGGGTGACAGGCACGCATCACCATGCCCGGCTTGCAGAGTGGTTTTAAGCAGGTGTGAGACCACTTCCGCTTCCGGGTTTAGAGAGTCAGGCTGGCAGTTCCACAGAGAGCAAACTGACAGGGGGAGTGGGTGACCAGGGAGAGGGAGAGGGGAAGGTTGCAGCCCTCGGCGCGGCTCCACAGGGCTGAAGTCACCTGGGTCTACCCTGGGAGAGGGGCCGGCGGGGGAAGGAGGAGCTCTGCGTGGGGAGGAGATGCCTTTGCCTTTAAATCAGGATCTCCTCAGAGCACTGTGTAAAAACTTGGAGTCTGTAGTTGCAGCACTCAGGGAGGCTGAGGCAGGACGATCACAAATTGCAGTCCAGCCTGGGCAACTTGGTGGCTTGGTGAGACCTTGCCTCAGAAAATGTAAAAGGCCAGGTCGAGGCTCAGTGTGAAGGTCGGGCTCAGCCCCAGGACCGCACGCACAGGGAAGGCTGCCGCAGGACAGGCACGGAGGGTCTGGCTCCTTACGGGGACTGAGCCTGGGCCAGCGGCTGTCTAGCCGCCTTTGTGTCCCTGGAGCATAGCTCATGCCCAGGCTGGTGTTTGTTGAGTGCAGGAGTGATTTCTAAACCAAAACCCGTGACTTGCTCTAGGCACTGCAGTGACCCGAGCCAGGCACTGTGGCTGGGCACCGCTGTCTGCTCCCCTCGTGCCGTTCCGCCCACGTTTCATTGGGACCCTGTGCTTCCCAATGCCTCCCTCGGGTCTGCAGTCTTCACTGCTCCCTGAACTTCCTGCTTTCCAATGTGAACCACAGGGACCCGCCCATCCACCACAGAGTCGAACGATGGTAAAAAATCATTTCCTCTCTCTTTTCCTAATAAGAGAGGAAATGTTAGCGACAGTGAGGTCTCCCAAAGGCCCCCGCACACCCCGACTTCAGCTGAAAGCCACACTCTTGCTAGAAGCAGGCCTTGGTATGTTTCTGATTACACGGGTGACCCCCGGCCTGGAAGCCCTTTATACTAGACAACATACTGATGAGCGAATGATCTAACAGATTTCACACCACATAAATTTAAGCCTAATAAATGGCTTTGAATTCAGTGCTTCTCATTCTGGGTTCAGAGCTGTGGACCTCTTACAAAAGCAATCGTGTAGACGATTAATAAACCCACCCACCACACTGGGGAAGGACCAATTCCAGCCCCAGTCGCCTGCCCCAGACCAAACTCCAAATAAGTAGGTTTAGAAAATACAGATTTCCGGTGGACTTTTGTTAGGGGAGGAGACGTAGCCGTCATCAGAGGTCACATGGCCGTAATTACCTTCTGTCAGGTCCGGTATAATTGCAACCAGCTATTGCTGCTTAAAGCTGTGGCTGCTTAAATCAGTATTAACCGTGTTTAAACATAATACCAGCCACATTTCACGGGTTTAATACTCACATCTTGCTGCAGAGCCTCGCTTACAGCAGAGGACAGAACATTTTCTATCATCACAGAACATTCTCTGGCCTGCGGCCGACCTCCCAGGACCAGTCTGCTGCTGTTTTGCCTCGGTTGTCAGGAATTGTGCCTCTCCTGGGGTGCTTTGATTGCATTCATCCAGATAAGCAAAATAAGGTTCATATTGAAAAAAAAATACAAATTAATAAAGAAATCCTATTGTTAATGGGAGGAAAGGAAACTTTGTTTAAATCTGCCCTGGAGCTGATTTCTTCAAGCTCTTTGCTATTTTGGGTGATGTATTTATAGCTTCCGGTGGTGAATGATCTTGATTATTCAGGGCCAGGAAAGAAAACCTGTTTTTTTGACCTTGTTAGACAATTCCTGTCCGACTTTGCCAAGAGACAGTGTGTGTAAGAGGCTGCTGAGGCAGCAAGGTTCTGGGCCTTCTGATGTCCAGGTCTGGAGTGGGTGGCAAGGCAGGAACAAGCACTGGGCTGAACCAGGGGCTGGCTTGAGGCAGAACAGCTTGCTCTCCTCAGCTAACAGTGCACTACCTCTCTTTCTGGCACTTGAACCTCAGTTTACTTAGCTAAAGGCTGAGAGGAAGACAGACTTTCCACTGCATGGCAAAGAGAGCTAATGCGGCATGGAGCTGAAACAGAACCTTGTGGGACCTCAGAGGTCCTGGCATCTGTGTGCCCAGATCTAAATTGTTGTGGGTCACCTCCAGAGGTGGGCTTTCAGCTTGTGCAGGGCGGATGGGCTTTGCTCCATCACACAGGTGTCTCCACACAGCAAGCAATACTCAGGAAAGATAGCCCAGAAGAACAGCAAATGGTAGCAAACCTCTGTGCACAGATTATGGAAATTTCACGGCCATTCTAATCCAGACATTGCTTATAAACCCTGGGCCTCTATAGCTTATTACTTGTCAGTGGAGAGTGTTTTAAAGGCGTCTCAGATTTTCAGTCGGTGAGTATCTTTCCTGGTAACATGAGTTTCTTGCAGGCAGCGTACAGTTGGGCAGGCCTTCTTATCCAGTCAGGTGGTCAGTATCTTTTTACTGGGGAGTACAGTCTGTTTAGATTCAAGGTCATTATTCATAGGGAAGGTCTGACTCCTGTCATTTTGGTAACTCACTTCTGTTTGCTCTGGATATCTTTTGTTCATTTTTGTAGTTTGGTAGTTTACTGTATTGCTAAGATTTCATTATTTTCTATTCCTCTTTTGTGTATCTGCTTTTTAGTGGTCTTTGTATTTTAATGTGTTTTCATGATGGTAGCAATCTTTCTTTTATTTCTGAATGTAGGATTCCCTTAAACACCTTTTGGCTGGGCACGTGGCTGTAATCTCAGCCAACTGGGAGACTGAGGCAGGAGAGTCCCAAGTTTGAGTCCACCCTGGGCAACTTAGTGAGACCCTGTTGCACAACAAAGAATCTTGTGTGAGTGGTATAGTGGTGATGAATTCTCTTCATTTTTGCTTGTCTCGAATGGTCTTTTTTTCTGCTTCATTTCCTAAGGATAGCTTTTGTAAGTTATTTTCATTCGGTCCTTGAACTACCATGTTTCTGTGAAAATCAGACTTAGCTGGAGCAGCCACTGAGCGAGAAAGCAGTGATAGCAAGTGAGGCAAAGATAGGCTGATCAGGAGAGGCTGATCGGGCTGGAATTTTTGATCTCAAGTTTTCAAGGTTAATTATTTTATGGCTGGGTATTATTTTCAGGGAGAGGAGGTATATCATTCCATTCTGCCCTGGTGTATAGGTGTCTGTTGAGAAATCTGCTGTTAGTCTAAAGAATGTAGCCTTAATGTACCTTGGCACATTTTCTTTCAAGTTTTAGAATTCTCTCCTTGTCTTGTTATTTTGACAGTGTGACTATAAAATGCTATAGTGAGGGTCTTTGCCGGCAGAGTCTACTTGGGGCCCCACAGGGCTCCCACACTTGGGTGTCTGCATCTTTCCCAAGATGAGGGGAAATTTCCAGCTATCAATTCACTGAATCACTTCCTATGCCTTTCCCATGGGCCTCACTTTCAGAACTCCCAAAATGAAAATACTTGCTCAGTGTGATCCCAAGTGTCTCAAAGGCTGGCTTTATTCTTTTCTATTTACTTATTTCTGCTTCATCTAGCCTGTCATTTCCCTCTGAAAGTATTTTCATTTTCACTTGTGGAGCTCTTAATTTCTAAGATTTCTGTTTTGCAGTACTGGGCATTAAACTAAGAGACTTTGCACTGAGCTACATCTCTGCCCTTTTGATTTTTCATTTTGAGACAGGGTCTTGCTAAGTGGCTAAATTTGCACAAGTTTAGCTTGACCGTTTGATCCTCCTGCCTCAGCCTCCTTGAGTGCTGGGATTATAGGAGTGTGTACCACACCCACCTCTTTGCCCTTTTTAAAGACATCTATCTTCTTGCTGGATTTCTGGTTAGTATTATGAATTATTTTCCTGATCCTGTTTAACTGTCTGTCTGTGTTCTCTTGAATCTCACTGTTTTCTTAGAGTCATTCCTTTGATTGCTTTTTTTAGTTTGTTTTTTGAGACAGAGCCTCATCATGCAGTTCAGGCTGGCCTCAAACTCGAGGCAATACTCCTGCCTCAGCCTCCCGAGTGCTGTGACAGGCATGCACCTGACTTCCTTTGACTTCTTTATCAGGCACTCTGCATGCAGCTCTGCTTGCACAGGTGCGCCGCGTGGCCCCTTGTGGTTTCTCCAGCTGTGACCGTGACTTAGGCTACAGGGCGTGTGGTGGCACCTCCACAGCTGCTGCAGTGTGGCCCTGGCTGTGTGGAGACAGCACAGAGCAGACACTCTGTGGGCAGCGACACAGCGGCCGGGGCCCGGGGGCTGACCTAGTGCTGTCTCCCTTTGCCCGTGGTGGGAAGTCCCTTGGCGGGGCCGTGCCACCCTCCTGGCCCATGTCTCAGTGCCTGCACCTCCCGCTGGGCTCTGGTGTGTCTGGTGCTGCTGTGGGCCTTGGCAGAGGAGGAAACTGACAGCATCGCAAGGACTGCACCCCGAAACGGCCTCTGCTCCTCCCCTGTACCAGGGAGCAGACTCTGGGGACCCCACTCGCTTCAGGCTGTAAGTGGAGCGGAGAATGGGGAGAAGCCAGGAAGTCACTTCAAGCTCCAAGCCCCAGACAAAGGAAAACTTCCTTTCTTGTCTCCACCGACCGAGGATGGGAGGAGGTGCTGGATTTTGTAGCTTGCTGTGGATCTGCTTTGCCAAAACCTCATAAAATGGGTATTTTATTTTATGTTTTATTTGAGAAGGGTCTCACTAGGGAGCCCAGGCTGGCCTCGAACTTGTGGTGAGCCTCCTGCCTCAGCCTTCAGAATCCTTGGACTACAGTGGTGCCCCCATGGCTGGCTAAGCTGCTGATTCTAATGAAGGCTGCTGCCCTGTGGACTAGGGCAGAGAGGTTCTCCGGGAGCGATAGTAGCTTAATGAAAGCTGTGATCTCTATGGCACATCCAGAGGGGAGCGACAACACCTGCCTGCTGTTTCATGGAATTGTTTGAATTTAAAGTGCATTACTCTTCTTATGGTTGTTCTTCCCTGCCAACACCAAATAAGGAGGTAAACAAATGGCCTGGTGACTATCTGCCCCCAAACCAGCACTGGGCTAGCTGCTGGGATTGTAGAAATTCATTGTCTCATTACGCTGTCACCACAGCCCGTGGGGTGTGCTCCAAATCACAAGCAAGAACCCGGGGCTGACCTGGGCCCAGACGTGTTCCTTGATGGCGCAGACGCACTTCTTGGTGTTGGGTTTCAAGCCAGAGTTCATGTTGACCAAGCATGGGCCCCACCTGCCACTCACATCTGCCCAGACCACCACAGTGACTGATGACAGGGAGATGAAAGACGAGATGTGACTTAAAACTGCAATGAATGTTTACATTAAAAAAAGTTGATTCCAGTAAAGGACACATCACCAGGAATCCCCTCGACATCCTCCCATCACTTCAGCGCACTCAGCCCATCCTCCTGGCCACTTCCTGCAGCAGCTCTGGGTCCTCTTCCCTGAGGGTCTTTAGTTGCATGGTCCTGGCTGCCTCGATGTCCTGAGTGGATTAAAAACATTTCGCTTTCAAGGACATTGTGACTTTGGAGAAGAGCCGGAAGTCACACGGCACCAGATCCGGTGACTAAGATGGAGGAGGACACAGCCTCATGTTTGTGGAGCTGCCTTTCTGTGGGGTGGTGCTGAGCAGCAGCAGTCACTGTGTTTGTGATCCCACCTGGTAAAGACCCTCAGGAAAGAGAATCCAGAGCCGCTGCAGGAAGTGGCAGGGACGATGGGATGAGTGTGTTCGAAGTGAGGGGAGGATTTTGAGGGACTCGTGGTGATGTGTCTTTTACTCCAACACACTTTTGAGTGTAAGCATTCGCTGTGCATTTTGATGGTCCCTTGCACGCTACATTGACAGGCACTTGGGGGGCGGGTGTAGGTGACTGACACACAAGGATTAAGTCAGAAGACAAAGAGCCGGGCGTGGTGGCGCACGCCTTTAATCCCAGCACTCGGGAGGCTGAGGTAGGCGGAGCGTTGTGAGTTCGAGGCCGGCTTGGGCTACAACTCGAGTGTAAGACCGGCCTGAGCTACATAGTGCGACCCTGCCTCAAAAAACCAGGGCTGGGAGTTTGGCTCAGTGCCTTAAGCACCTGCCCTGGCAGGCGCGAGGTTGTGAGTTCAATCCCCGGTGCCGCAAAAAAAAAAAAAAAAAAAAAGTCAGAAGACAAAGACGAGGGTGGAACACGCCGAGAGGAGTTACCTGGGCTAGGGCAGTAGCCTGAGGTGAGAAAGTAAACTTAACAGCAAAGCCGGCCGTGAAGGGATACCCCACCACCCGGTCTGTGGTGTCTGATTGGGGACTCCTCCCAGTGACCGTGAGACCAGGTGGTGACCCCCACCCTGAGGAGCCCAAGCTCTGCAGGGCCACAAACACCACTTCAGTGTGCGGAGAGGAACAGGCCCCTTTGGTTGAGAACAAATCTGTGCCAGGGAGCATGCGCCCTACGTTTCTCCAGAGACTGAGGCTGGTGCAGACTCCTGGGGCCTCCTGCCCCCCGTCCTGGGGTGCACATCAGGGGGCGGGGCATTATTTAGGGAAGCCACTTAGTAACTTGTCCAGACCCTCATGTGGCCCAAGGAATGCACACTGTTCCACACGTCCTCAAGTCCTCAGGGTGACTCAGACCCCAGGGGAAGGTGGAGACTAGAGGGCTACAGGAGAAATGTCTCCGTGACTCGACCTCCCTCCAAGTACAGAAGGGCACAGCAAACAGGTTGCTGGTCTTCAGTGAGTCCAGCACAGGGCCATCATAGACCAAGTCACACCAGTCCGGGGGTTATAGATTCACCCTGCACACTGAAAACATGCTCGAAAGCCAAAGCTCACACAGGAATGTTTATGGTAACACTATTTACACCCACCAAAAGGCAGAAGCAACCCAACGGCCATCAGTTGATGAATGAATAAACAAAATGTGGTCTAGCCACCCAGTGGAGTAGTACGCAGCCCCAAGGAAGAATGAAATAATGTTATGTACCATGACACAGATGAACCTGGAAACCATTATGCTGGGGGCACACGACAGACACAGAAAGTCACATGCCCTGTGATTCCGTTTACCTGAAATGTCTGCAAAGAGAAATCCACACATATGAAAGGTGGGTTGGTGGGAGTTGGGGACCGCACAGAGAGAGGAACCGAGAGTCTTTGTTTAATGGGCACCCTGAGCTGAGTTTGGTGCACACCTGTGATCCCAGTATGCTGAGGGCTGAGGCAGGAAGAGCACAAGTTCAAATCTAGCCTGGGCAATGTAGCCAGGTCCTGTCTCAAAGCCAAAAAAAGTAAAGGACCAAGATGTAGCTCAGTGCAAAGGCCCTGGGTTCAATTCCCAGTAACTGCAAAAAACAAACACATGAACAAAAAACAACAAAAAGAAAGATAAAAGGGGGAAATAGATACCATGCAGGGTTTCCTTTCAGGGTAATGGGAAGGTTCGCTAAAGCAGCATTGGTTATACAACATCACAAATGTGCTGAATGCAGTTATGTACTCGAAGAGGGTCAAAACAGTGAATTTTATAGTACATGCATTTTACAATAGCATTTTTTAAAGCGAGGGTAAGCAGAAGATCCCATAGTGCTCCAGGGGCATCTTGGGGAATAGTTTTTTTTTTTTTTGAGTACTGGGGATTGAACCCAGGGCCTTCACATGGGGCTACATCCCCGGTCCTTTTTCCATTTTTTATTTTGAGGCAGAGTCTTGCTAAATCATTCACTGTCCAGACTGGGCTGCAACTTGCAACCCTCCTGCCTCAGCC
>RJWM01051243.1:0-10490 GCA_004363535.1 Dasyprocta punctata
TTTTTGAAATTCACTGTACCCCAAAGGCTGACAACAAGAATATATTTTCTGGTATATAAGAAAGAAGAATGTATTTGGTATTACTGGCTGTTAATATGTCATCAAGATAAATCATAAGTCTTATTCTTGGGAATCTTAATAAAAGAAGTCACTGGAGACGTGGAAAGTACAAAAATAATCACCAAGAGGCTCTACCTCTGACTAGAACCTGGGGAAATTTTGAAAGTGTTCATTCATAGAGACACTTAAAAAGACATTGCCCAAATTTATCATTGTCGTAAACTCTTGCTGACTACAAAGTTTCCTTAGAGTAATTTACAACGCCCATCATAAAATACTTCATCAAGAGGTGACACTTAGGTTTAATACAAAACTGTAAACTCCCAGGGACTCAGGGACAATGGTCTCAGCCAGTTTCTAAAGAAGATAGAGTGATCTAAAGCTCCTGAATTCATGATCTCCTTTCATCTACACGTCCTGCTTCTAGCTTGCCACACAATTCTTTAGCATTTGTTTCCTTCTGGGACTCCAGAAGAGGACACATTTTGAAGTAACTGAAATAACCTTCTGATTCTTAATTGTCCGAGGGGCGTGGAAGCAGGAAGAAGGGATACTCTATAGTTCTCTGGATACTCTAATTGGATGCAGAAGAAATAACTCCCAGTTAGTAAAGCCAGCACTTTGAATCCACATCTGGATTCTGGTGGAGGCTAGCTGATCCACACAAGGTGTTTCTAAATACCTCAGTCAGCCCATCGGATAACTGGTTTCACTTTGTCTTTAGGCTAGGAAAGTGTTAGTTAGCTGATGCATCCTTTATACGATTTTTAAAAAAAATCTATACATGAAAGCACAGAATCATCTAAAGCAGCAGAATCTGGTCACTGTTCTTTCTTGAATGAAGTGTAGAACCTGTGTGCTCCAGCTCTGTATTCTCACTACCATGGACTTCACCTGCCTGATGCTCTCGCTCACACTTCTAATCTTTTTCTCCAAAATGAACCCAAAGGACCTCACCATTTCCTTGACATCTAGGTTATGTGCACCTGCTTTGTGAACACCACAAAATTCTTCTCCTGGAAACAGTTCCATTCCCAGGGCCAGTTTGGCCACACATCTTACTCTACTCCTGAGACTCTTGAATCTATTTTTAGTCTCTCCCTAAAAATAAACCTTCCTCAGGCACAGTTCTGCTGATGTCACTCTGACACTGGAACATTTTGATAATTCCAACAGTCTACACTTCTTATCTAGTGTTTCCCTTTATTGTGACAGCCAGCTGTCTAGCCTCACTGCCCACTCCATCCTTAAATACACACAGACGCGTGAAATGTCCCAGGCTGATGCTTCATCACTCCCGGGGCCCCCGTATCTGCTCTGTGCTTGGCCGGCACCTATCTGACCCCACTGCTACTTGCCAAAACTCTACCTTTCCTCTCAGGTTAAGCTAAAGCACCGTATTCTTTATCAAGAATTTTTTCCTCTAAATCTCTATCAGAAAGGTTGGTTTGTACTTTGATCATATAATATTATTATTGTGATTACATTTTGCCTTTTTCTTAATTTTTGTAGGTATATTTTATCTTCTATGTTAGGTGGTAAGCTCATTGAAGGCAAGGATTCATCTTTGCCCTGATTCAGGTCTGTACTATTCAAATAGCATTGTATTATTGAATGGATAGACAGAAGCAATGCATGTATGATATATGTTAAGTTGATCCAGACTTCCAGCCACAAATAAAGAGTATTTGCTTCTCTTTTCGTGCCCATGAGTTCTGGATAATCTCTGTCTAAATTATGATGTTGGCAGCTAAAAGGGATGGCAAAAAAGCAGCAGGACCAAGAATAGAGACACAGAATGAACCATGATGAAATTTCTACTTTTATACAGAAATCTGAAGACCCTCCAATCTCGGGGTAGGTATCAGGACTCTGTGGTGACAACAGGGGGCAGGCAGTGAAGAGGGGACTGCAGAGATGTCGGACAGAAGAAACAGCTTACACAGCTGCTCAAAGGTTTTGAAATGCTGGGGGAAACCCAGCTGCTTGGAACTTAGAGTTTGGGAAATAAAGCTGACACTGTGAAGAGAGTCTTTGAATGTTGACAGCATTCTAAAAGGCAATCCCCTGAACAGTTCACACCTCTTACCTGAGCCTGAGTTGCTCCCTTGAAGATAAGTTCCTTGGCTGACTTCAAGAGCTCTGTGACCAGGAGGCCCCCAGTCAATGAGTGTTGGCCACAACAAGAAGTGAGAGTGACCAGAAAGAAGCAAGGATTCAGAGAGCTCAGTAGGGGCATGGAAATCAGAATTGGCATCAAAATGCCTGCAGGCTTTTACTGCAACCTGATAACTCCAGGAGGGAAGGTGAAAAAGCACCAAGCACCAAAGGCAAGTTAGTGGGAAAGAGCTTCTCAGAAGCCGCCATAAGAAGGTTCTCAGAAGCTTACTGCCATAAACTAATTGAAATCACTAATTTCAAACTCACTTTTCTCCAAGGAAAAATGGACATAGGACATTGCGATGTGTTATGCACATGTACCAATTTCCCCACAAGGAAAGCAAATATATACCACACACATGCACTAATAAACTAAAAAATACAGTGATGCCTCGGTTCACGAACTGAATTATCTCCACGATTCTGGTTGCAAACAGAACTGGACAAGAACCAAATCAAATTTCCCCATAAGGTCAACATTGAACCTAATCCCTGAATTTGATTCAGTTCTCATCCAACTTGGTTTGCAACCAGAATCAAGAAAAGAATCAAGTGTGTGAACCAGAGCAACAATGACCATCCTACAGTCATTGATAAGTACCCACCAAGTGCTGGGCATGCGCCAAACACAGAATACAAGGTTCTGTCTCCTGAACAGCTGTTGGGAGGCAAGCCCTCCCCCACATTTAATGGAGGAGGAAACCAAAGCGTACAGGGACTGAGAAGCTTGTCTGAGTCCATATAAGGAATTCACGACTGAGCTGGGGTTCGAACCCTGGCAGAAGCATGCCCAGGGGCCCCCTGGCACTTACTCACCTCCTCTCTTGGCTGGTTAGAGTTTGCCTCCAGCATTTACATTGGGCTGCCTGGACTATTACAAAAATGGAAAACTCGGGCTTCCTGGGAAAAGAGAAATTGAAAGGTTACCCCTGCCCTGATAACCCTGATCATTACAGATAGTCAGGAAAAGAAGCACCTCAGATGTCAGCAAGTCAGCCACAGCTCCGGAGTTCCTCCTCAGCCTAACAATCAGGAGCGACAGAACCCTAAATAAATCCTCATAGTGACCATAGCCATTACTCCATTCCTTAATAAGAACAAGAAGTTATAGAACTACAGTAGGGCCAGTGACATGGTTCTCCATGTTCTGCGGCCAGGAAGAACATTCCAGGGCTGCGGTTCCCAGGAAGAGGCCGAGAATGGGGCGCAAGTGTGTGAGAGCCTCAAGGTTAGACAGCAAGACCTTTCAGAAGAAGGAAACTTCTTGAAGCAAGAGGCAAAAGTAGTGCATTTCATAGAAGAAAAGAAGAGCAGGATGGAAGGACGGCCTCGAAGACTGCAGACGGCTCTAAACCTGTGCCACAGCCGCCTCTGACACATTTGTGGCTCGCAGCACAGCAACAGACATGAGACCAGCTGCCCAGGTCTCCCCACAAGGCAGGATCTGCTGTCCCAGCTTGGGGAGAGCTGTCAGTAGCAGCCTTCGGCTGTCAGCCCTCTGAAGCCATGTCCTCACTGGAGGTCACCTGCTTCGCAGGGCAGCATGGATCAGTGACAGACGGAGGAAAGGGAATAAAGGCCAAGCCATGTCAGCGCGAAGAGAGAATTCCAGATCTCCTGTGGCACAGCCTGGCCTGCTTCTGCCCATCTTTGTTCCTCTCTCCCCCCTCCATAGGTGTGGTCCAAGATGTGCTCCCCATAAATGTGCTGCCTGCCAACCAGCTCAGCTTACCGGGGAAGCCAGCCCGCAATAGGCACACGCCTGTGTCACAACCATGCCTCTGGGTCTCTATTTCCCTGCTTTAATTTTCTATAAGCCTCACACATCCTTTTGTATCAGGCAACTAGAATTGAGAATCTTCTGTGATAAATGAAGGGTGAGACGGAAAATGGGGTAGACAAAGGAGGAGGTCAGATGCCCTAGGGGATGAAGGGTTGGTAGGGAAGGGAAGGTGAACCAGAAGATTTCTCTGCGTGAACTTGGACTTGGGGGAAGTTTTCAACAGTTGATACAAGAGAGGATCTGAGACAAGGAGGGTGGTATTGGTGATCAAACAGGTTTAGAGAGGAGTCACTAAAATTATGAGTTGTTTTCCCCACTGGCAGTTTTCAAGAGACACATGTAAATACTGGAATCACTTTTTAATTACTCCTGAGTGCTGGGCTGTGAGTTTAATACTCTACTCCACACAGACTTCGAGGCCCTGACTTGCACTGGGTGTGTTATTCGGGGTAATTAACACTAGCTATTTTAATACACAACTCCAAATCTCAGTGGCTTAATATAATAAAAGTTTATCTCTCACTTACATCATAGCCAGCTGAGGGTGGGCGGCTCCTTTTGACAACTCTCTTGCTAGCAGTCTATCCTTGATGTTGCCATTTTAAATATGTCCCTGAAATTATCACCCAATCATAGCTGCCCAGCCTTCCTGTCCCCCGTCTTCCATCAGCCTTTCCCTACCTTGGTTTCTTTGTGGGAAGGCTCATTGGTACAAACTGTGGATCAAAGGCAAAGGCACCCTTGCCTCTGGTTTCAAGGTGAAATTGGCTCCTGAGGATGATGCTGGGGGTCAAGGGAGCGAGAAAGAGAGAGAGGTTTATCTCTCCAGCTTCTCCCCGTTTGGACTGCCTGGAGGAGGCTGACTCACTTGACAGAGGGGTGTACTTTTTCTCAGTGGTTCTCTCTCTCTACATTGTCTCCACTCTGAGTGACCCGTCTTCCATTTGCCCTTCAGCCCTAACATTAGCAAAAGCCCTCTTGTCCTTGGTAACAGGTCTATTGCTTTCCAAACACCATCCCTGCCTTGCTAAAAGGGTCTTCAACTTCCTTCGGTGGCACTAGTTTGAAGGTGTCATTGGAAAGGAGCTGGGAGGTACAGTATTCTGGTGCTCAGGAAAAAGTAACCAAAACTGGGATTTGAAACACAACATTTTCTTTTTCTGGAAAGCAAAGTCTGTGTACATATGAGGGTAGTTTCTTCAGTCTTTTCTCTGTTTTACTCCATAATTCTGTAATACATAGAATTTGTTTCTTGCTTTATGTGTTTATTTTCATTCAGTTCAATCTCTGCTTTTTAATTTACTTTAATACTTTCTCTTGTCAAATGAATTACTTAGAACTGTGCTGTGCTTTTCCCCACATTTAGAAATTTTCCTGTTATATTTCTGTGTGAATTCTAGTTTGATTCCATGTGGTCGATACTTCCATGATTCTAATACTCTGAAATTTAGGGGAGGTTGTTTTATGGCCCAGGATATGGTCTATCTTGGTAAAGTGTTCCCTGGGTGCTTCAAAAGAATGATGTAGTTGAGTGTTCTGTGAACATCAGTTGGATCCTGTTGATTGATGATTCGTGTACATCCTTGCTGATTTTCTAATTGCTCTATAAAGTATTAAAAAGAAAGACGTTGAAGTCTCCAGCTGCAAGTGTGCATTTGTTTATTTCTGCTTCCCATTCTATCAATTCTTGTTTTGCATGTCCTACAGATGTGTTGTTCTCCCATCCTGCTCTCATTTTAACAGCCTCTCTTATCATACCCCTCTGGTCTCTGACTCTGTTCATTCTTTATTTTCCCTCTGTTGTCCAGGTTAAGTAATTCCTGTTATTCTGTCTTGACATTCACAGGTTCCTTGCTCTGTCACCTTTGTTCTGCTGTTGAGCTGATTCAGTGGTGCTGTGGGTTGTTTATTTTTTTTTTACTTCAGTTATCATACATTTCAGTTCCATAGTTTTCACTTGGTTCTTCTTTATAGCTTCTTTTTTCTTCTCCTGAGACATCCTGTTCTTTGTTGATATTTTCTGTTTCTCTCATTTGTTTGCAGCACGTTCATCATGGTTCACTGAAGCATTTTTGTCGTGGCTGCTTTAAAGTCCTTGTCAGATAATTCCAGTATCTCTGTCATCTGGGTGTTACCCTTTGTCAGTTTTCTTTTCTCATCAAGTTGAAGTTTTCCCACCTCCTGGTATGACTGGTGATTTTCTTTCTCAATTGTGTCTTGAACATTTTTCTATTATGAGATTTTGGATCCTATTTAAATTTTCTGTTTTTGGGGACACCATGCCACTCTGACATTATGTCACATCACTACGTCCAGGTGAAGGTGAAAGTAATTGTTGTGCCTTTGAGGGTGCAAATGCATAGTTTCTGCTGGGGGTGGGCCCTTGGGCTCCCCGCTAGGCCTCCCATGATATCAGTCTGGCTGGTAGAATGGGGCATCTCACCTTGTTTCTTTACCACCGTGGCAATATGCCATGTATACTCTAAAACACACAACTCATTTTTAAAGGATGAAATCTTTTTAAAGTAATTTAAAACAAAATTCTGGGGATCACCTGTGTGTTTCACTGGAAACTTCTGCTTGTATTCCATCCAAACAGCAGACCCGAGCCTCCATTCCTCTCCCAGCCCGTGTGCTCCACAGACGTCTGCTGGGGGCCTGTGCTGTCCAGACGGGTTTCCTTCTGTGCTGCTCCTGAGGAAATCCTGAGAAGCTGCAGGCATGGCATGGTCCTGCAGTGCACCCAGGGAAGGATAAATGGCTCACCCTCATTAGGCTTAACACACCCCAAAGATTCAAGCCAGTCTGTTGATAAATGAGATCTCCAAATGGACATAAATCAATTACAAATGCTTTTTTTGTAGTGACTCTTCCTCCATCATGCTCATTGGGCAGCTAGAGTTCTAAGCACTCAGAAATATCAGACAATCCATTTCCAAGCTGGGGTCCTGCTGAGCTTCTGTGGCCTCCAAAAGCTTGACCTATTTCTTCAGGGGTGGTACTGGTGACAGTTCGCATCTTTAAATGGCCCTAGGTGAAAGTGAAAGAAGCTGCCACACAGGCAATGGGATCTCAAGCCAAGCTGGAAGAATCAGAGGCCTCAAACTGCTGCTTCAGTGCCACTTGCCTTTTCTCCCTCCCTTCCTTTACACGCTGGTACACAAACTTTCATGTCATATTAACATTCAGCAATTGTTTATTGAGCTGCTACTCTGCAAGAGGCAATACGGTAAGCACAACATTGAGAGAGATCCCTGAATCTAACAGGACCCGATGATCTAGTTGGAGAGTTAAATTATTCTCCTGGTTAAGTTTATGGCTGTAACTTGTGGATGGCAAATACATGGCACATATGCTATCCTCTGTCACCCACAGCAGACATCTCTGATCAATCACGTCATGATGCATTGAGCTTGCATTTGGCCTCCTATTTCTTCTCTACACATATTCCCCTGTAATCACTACCCACGCATGACAGCTGACCCATAAGCCATGACACATCTGCCATCTCTAGATTAAAAGCTGTGTTCTCCACTCCAGTTCTGTTCTCCTGCAGATCCACTGGATAGTTCAGAGTTAATAAAGAGCATCCATATTCCTGAGATTTAATGCCCAGCTTCTAGAAATGCTCATATTGATGGCAGATATGTGCAGTTTCTTGTGCTTTGTGTGAATTCTCCCTTTGAATTGATATTTTTAAAGTTGTAGGGCCAGAACATCTGGAATAGTTTTTCTTCCAAGATATCATGAAGTAAAGTATAAACTTGAAAGCAAACCCAACATTTCAATGAATATCTTCCTTTTTAAGAAAATGCCATTTAAATGCACAATTGCAGGATCTCTTGGGAAAGCCTTACTTTGTCCCAGGCACCAAGGTCTCAGGGATGGCTCATCTAGTGAGAGGCAAGCCATCAGGCACCTCCCATACATCCCTTCCCATCATCCTAGGTGGCTTTGCTGTGTACAAGGGATGGGTTGTAGCATGGTACCAATCTTTTTAACAGCAGTTTTACTTTGTCCCCCAAATGCCCATGTGATACAGACTTGATCATCAGCCTATGGCACTACTGGGAGGTGGTGAAACCACTAGGAGATGGAACCTAGCCTGAGGAAGTTAGGTCACCAGGCCTCTCTCTCTCTCTCTCTCTCTTTCTCTCTCTCTCTCTCTCTCCCCCTCTCCCTCTCTTTGGCTACCATAAGGTGAACAAATCTCTCCCACCATGTATTCCTAATATGATACACTGTGCCACCACAGAGCAAAGCAACCATGAACTAAACCCTCTGAAACCAGGAACCAAAATAAACCTTTCCACCTTTTAAATTAATTATCTTTGGCATTATTTTACAGCAACAGAAAGCTATCTAATACAGCTGTTCAGCCACATCTGCTTTAGAGAAATCCCAACTTTGGATTACTATGGAACAGAACTGTAAGATGGACAAATTCAAAGACCTACAGAAGTATGAAATGTTTTCATGTAGTTTTCCTTGGGAACTCAGTTGATTCTTATTATTCACCAAAACTATGTTCTATGACATCACCACAGACACTGAATTAGCAAACACTGAGCCACTGCTCCAAAGGAAATACAGGGTAGGGTTCTCAAAAGCCTCTAGACAATTTTCGTCAGTCCATCAATTCATAACCTCATTTGCTGTTCATTTTTGTTACAATACATCTTATTTAATATGTTAACTCATTAACATTAAGCTCTGTTGTAGTCAGGGGTTTGCAAGAAGACCAAGCAATACAGGATTCATAATTAATAGTATCATTTAAAATGGTCACCCAAGTATTGAATGCAAAGAAAAAGTACAGGAAATCTGTCCACACACTAAAGACCTAGAGAATCCAGCCAAGGGCCTGGATCCAATGGTAATGTCCTAGGAGTCCAGACGGACGCCTAGAGCCCATGACAATGCCTTTCATGAGTCCAGCTGGAGGCCTAGAGCCCATGACAATGACTCATGCAAGTCCGTTTCACAGATCTGCACTGGGAAGGCCCCAAGGTCAGCAGTGGAAGCCAGAAAGTCTGTGCCAGCGGGATGAAAGATCTGTACCAGTAGGCTAAGTGTTCTGCCCTGGAGCCAGGAAGTGACACTCAAAATAAGGACCAGGGTTTCCCTGAAAAGTACCACAGCCACCCTCAGCGACAATGAGGTCCAGAGCTCCTCTGACAAGAACAGCTGAGTTCATATCATGAAGTCAGTGTGACAAGCTTCTCCTGGAGATTAAACAGCAAACATCTTCCCCTCCGGAGCCAGGAAGCTGTCAAGTAAGGACCAGAGCTCCCCCAAAGTAAACTGCAGCCATTCTCATCAACAAGGTCCCAAGCTCCACTAATAATGAGAACAGCCAAGTTTATATCGGGAAAGAAGCTTGACAAGCTCCTCCAGGAGAGCCCACAGCAACAGGAGAATCAACAGCACCAATAAACACCACCATCTTCTTCCCAGTTCTCCCTTTATGTTGGCAGCCAGCCTCAGGTGGGCCACCATCAGTACCAGGCTGATTCAGTTCAGCTGGTGTTAAATTGACCATCAGTTTTCAGTGGACCACAGGCTCACAGCCAACAGTACTGTAACTCATGTCTGAACAAAGGTTATCTACCAGATACGTTTTCTCCTTGGTGCAAGCCACAGGCTTCTTATGCCTAGGAACACTGCCCCACAGTTTAGCACTTTACTCAAAGTTAATTTTAAACCGAAAAATCATAGAGAAGGAGCACAAAATACAGACAACATGGCACTAAATAGGTGCAAAAACAGATACTTGTTTGCAGTATGAAAGCTGAAACAAGGAGTCAGAGTGTGGCTTTATTCAACATGTATGTCGGATGACCCAAATTTTCTGCTGCTTTGCACAAGAAAGACTATGAAATACTGCAAGAATCGACTTGAGGACTATAAGCGGAAAAAAATTTTTTCTTGTCTTTTTGAGACAGGGTTTCACAATGCAGTTCAGGCTGACTTTGAACTCACTTTGTAGCCCAGGCTGGTCTTGAACTTGCAGCAATCCTCCTGCTTCAGTCTCCCAAGTGCTGGAATTACAGGTGTGTGCCTCCACACTTGGCAACAAACTTTAGAAGTAGGCAGATTTGCAAATTTATAACAAATACTGTTGTGATTCAGTTTAAGCTTTGTACTGTCTCACGCTTGGTCAAGAGGGTCTCCAGAGACTTCAGTATGAAGAACCTAATTTCAAATATTTGCTGCAAATACAGAAAAGATACAGAGTTCTGCCACTCTAAACTAATGTGGATCTTTGTGTCTGCATAAACCACCCATTCCCTGATCCTAATGTACTTGTAGGTTTTAGGTATATTTGTAACAAATGTCTACTTAAAAGTTTTTAGACTTTACCTTTTCTTTCTCTCTTCTTTCTCTTTTCTCTTTCTTTTTTTCTTTCTTTCTTTTTCTTCCTCTCCTTTCCACATAAGTATCCTGTGACATCCATCATAATTTCTTTGTTTACTTTGAACACTTT
>RJWM01051244.1:0-10520 GCA_004363535.1 Dasyprocta punctata
TGCGCGCTCTGTCCAGGAGGTGCCCCACGGTCACGGCACCTCAGGTCAGCGCCTGCTGGATCCAGCCGATCACACCTGTGATGCGAGTGTAGACGCCGAAGTAGTTGGGCCGGCCACAGCCCAGGCCCCAGCTGACCAGTCCCGCCAGGAACCACCGGCCGCTGGGCTCCTTGCACACCAGCGGGCCCCCAGAGTCACCCTGAGGAGAGGAGAGGAGGGAGGAGAGGGTGCTGCATCAAGAATTTGCTAAGAGGCAGCAAGAAAGACACACCCCACTTCCCCCCAGACCCTGTAAATGGAGCACGGCAGCAGTGCCTGGCCTCCAGTGGGTCCTGGGTCTCGGAAAGCCTGGGCGGGTGTCCCCATACCCTGTTCCACTTTCCTCCTCCTGTCCACTCCACTCTGGCCCCGGGCCGAGGGCCCCAGAACTGGGTCTGAGCCTGAGGCCTCCCCTGCTCAGTGTCCCTCTGCCTCTCCTGTCCTCAGTCTCCTCATCTGTGGAGTGGGTGGGTGGTGACTGTCCACCTCGCTGGGAGGCTTTGAGCCTCCACAGGCTGATACGGGCCGAGGGCCAGGCCTTGCATGTGTGAGCGTCATCCTCTCCCTCCTTGCCAGCCCCACAGCGTCACCTGGCATGCATCCTTCTTGCCCTTGCGGTAGCCAGCACACAGCATGCGCGGTGTCACCTGGAAGTGATAGGCCTCGTTGCACAGGTCCTGTGCGACCAGCTGCACGTCCACTTTCTGCAGGACATTGCTGGTGGGGCCTGCCATGGGGTAAAGGGCAGAGGTGAGATGACCAGGGTGCTCAGAAGCCCCCCACCCTCTCCTTGATCTCTGGAGCTCCCTCCATCTCACCCGCTCTACCCGCTGCCTCACTGTCCCTCTGCTTGGCTCTTTGGACCAGTGTCTTCCCCCAGTACCTCGTCCCCTCCCTTCTCCCACTGCAGTGCCCCTGGCCCAGCAGGCTCCCCTCTGCTCGGCTACCACCCTCGGGGAAGTTCCAGAACCTACACTGACTCCTTAATGCCCTCCCATGTCCTGCTGTCCAGCCCAGGGCTGCTCCACAAGTGCTGTGTGTTAGGGTCCCTGGAGAGCTCTGATGGACCCGGCACCTGGTCCACCCAGAGACGTGGTCTCATTTGTCTAGTGCAGGGCCCAGGCAGCAGGATTTGAAGACCCAAGTGCAGGTGGGGAAGAGAACACCTGGCCTAAGATCCTCATGGTGGCCTGCAAGGCCCTGCTGTCCTTCCCAAGACCCTCACTCAGCTCCATCTGCCCTCACTCCCCACCACCCCGCTCCCCTCAACTGCTGCTCCTGTGGTCCTTGGGTCTTCCCGTCCCACACCTGTGCCTGTTTCCCTTGCACTGCCAACTCAGCGTCCAAGCCTCAGCTCAGACAGGTGGCCTCTCCCTGGAGCCTTCCTCAACGCTACCTGGCAGGGGTCTCCTCGGCTGCCGCTGTCCCCATTCCTCCCCATCTGTGCCAGCTCTGACCACTGTGTCCCCCAAAACATTCTCCTTTCATCTTTCTACTCGCTTTGCTAACTTAGTGCCTGGCATACAGCAGGTGCTCATCTATGTGTTGAATGAATGAACAAATTAGCTAGTGAGCCAGTCTTCGCTTTGCCACTACTGTGTCATCCTCTTGGACAAGTCCCCTTTCACCTGCGCCTCAGTTTCCCCATCTCTCTGTAGGGCTCAGTAGTGTAGCTCAGGGGCAGTGCACCTGCCTGGCATGCATAAAGCTCTGAGTTCGATCCCCAGGACCACAGAATAAGTGAATACCAATCAATCTGTCCCATCCCGCCTGCCTCCGGGAGGTAAGTCATCGCACGCATTTTTGGAGCCCCACCATGAAGCTCACAGCCTAAGGCTGTAGTGACGCCGGCTGAGCCTGCATCCACAGAACCAAGGGGTGGCTCTGGGGACAGCCAGTTCTGCTCAGCCAGCTCCAGAGGAGAGAGAGCCCCCTGCAAAGAGCAGCGGGAGGAAGCGGGGCTGTGAGCGAGGTGGGCCTGGGTTTCCTTCAGTCCTTGGCCAATTCTCTGACCATGTGACCTAGCAGATGCTAAATGACACCTTCAGTTTTCTCACCAATAACGTGGAGCCATGATACCCACCCCTAAACTGAATGAATTATATGCAATCATGTTCCCCTAAAATCCAGCCTACAGTGTGTGAAGCATTCAGAGCCAGGTGCAGTAGCACACGCTGTAATCCCAGCCACTCAAAAGGCAGACTGGAGGATTCTGAGTTCAAGGGCAGCCTTAATAAGACCCTGTTCTAAATAATAAAAATTTAAAATTAAAAATCAAAAGGAAGGGGGCCAAGGATTGAGGCAGTGGTGGAGCTCTTGCCCAGTATGAACCGAAGCCCTGGGTTCAATGCCAAGTACGAACACATAAAGGTGCTATTAATTAAGAGTCTGCCCCAGCTCACCTCCACCTCCATCCCCACCCCCGCGCCTCTGTCCAGGGGCCTGCACTTGAGCTGTGACGCCCCGGGCCTCCCCTTTTGCCCCCCATGTATGCCCGACACCATGTGTTTGTTCCCCTTTAATAATTCAGGGGTGGGGGGCCCATGGGCCATACTACAAGGGTCTCATCTGTAAAATCCAGCCTGACTGAATCACAGAGGGAGACGGCCCGGATGTTGTGCCCCACACTGCGTCTCGACCCCACGGCTGCTCACCACCCTCTCGCAGGGCGCCCCAGCCCGTGATCCAGCAGTGCAGGCCGGGCTCGAAGAAGTGGGAGCGCGCGGGCAGGCAGACAGGGCGCACAGTGGCCGAGCGCACCACCGGGTGGTCAAGCTGCAGCAGGGCCACGTCGTAGTCGTGGCTGTCCTCCTCGTGGTACGGGTGCAGGAGCAGGCGGCTCACCTTGAAAGACACCTCGCCGGGCCAGCGGGCGTTCTGCCGCATCTTGCCCAGGAACACGGTCCACAGTGCCGGGTTGGCCATGCTGGGTGCGTGGGGAGAGCGGCCCGGCTCAGTGCCACGGACACCCCTGCCCTCCCTCCCCCGGATGGAGCCGGAGCATGGTGCTGGGTTCCCTGGAGGAGCAGGGGCCTCGGCAGGATGACTGACTCCCCTCATCCGGGACACAGGACGCGCACTTTCTTCTCAGAGGCCCTTAGCGGGCTCGGAGAAGGTTGAGTATGTAAAAAAAGACTTGTCTGTGCTGGGCACCAGACACACAACTCTGTGTGCCCATTTCACAGAGGGTCGTGGGGAACTCCAAGGTTTGCAGGTCCTGGGGTGGGGGTTGGGGGGCTGAGTGTGAGAATCAGCAGAGGGTGGCCATGAAGACCCCTGGAAACTGCTGTCACCAGCCCGGTGGCGGCGGCGGGGCGGGTCTTCACTTTCAGGGCACTGGGGAGCCAGGGTCCGGAACTGCCGGGCAAGAGCAGCTTGGTAGCCGTAGAGGACACGGGGAGAGCTGGCCTCTGCAGTGTGAGGGCCTGCGGACTTGGAGCCCAGATCTGGCTGGGGTAGATGGGGGTTCAACCCACCAGCCAGATGGCAGAGAGCCTGTGGGGTGATACGCTGACTGGGGGGCGTCCCTGCCCGCCACCCCATCACAGCTGTTAGGAGGTGTCGCCGCTGTGACAGCTGGGGCAGTTCTGTCCTCTACCCCATCCCAGCATCTAGCACGGCCCCAGGGCATAGGAGGAGCACAACAAATACTTCCAAGTGAATGACTCATGGGCCCAACCGAAAGCAAGATAGACAGGGGAACCCAGAGAGCTGGGCAGAGTGCCCAGGGACGCACAGCGTCTTCCGGGTGGAGCCAGGACCAGATTATGCGTCACAGCAGTCAGTCTTGGGGGCTCTTCACCAGGCCCCCCATCTGCGTAGAGCTCACACTGCACCCCACAGAGGCTCCCTGCCTGCATCATCACAGTCCAGGCCCCCGGCGCCCCTCACCTGTCCTCCTGGAAGCAGTGGGCGGCTGTGATCACCCAGCGGTCCGCGATGAGGGCGCCCCCGCAGATGTGTCGGCCCCGAACCTGGAGGCTGGCCTGCCACGGCCACTCGCCCTCGGAGGACACGGCCCCACCCACAATGCGGCTGGAGGGGCCCTGGAGGCCACAGTCTGGGGTGGAGGGAGAGGGTCAGGGTTGGCAAGGGGGGAGGGCAGGGAGAGGCCGGGGAGAGACGGACAGAGGCAGAGCAGAGGACAGAGATGGGGAAAGAAAGGAAAGGCGGAGGAGGAAATGGCAGAGGCCGGAGATGGAGAAGGACAGACAAAAGACGGACGGACAGACAGACAGACGGGGTGAGGTTTGCCCAGCCCCCTGCCCCGTGCGCCCAGCCCCTGTCCTGTCCCGGCAGACCCCCTGCGGCTCACCACAGTGGAGCTCGTCCGAGCCGTCCCTGCAGTCGGGCCGCCCGTCACACTGCGGGTTGGGCTTCCGCACACAGCTGCGGTCCTCGCACTGGAAGGTGAAGATCCCACAAGGCACTCCTGGGGTGGGGGCACAGAAAGGGGGTCTCTGAGCCCCAGGGCACCAGGAGAGGCTGGCAGGACACTGGCAAGGGGCCTCTTGCCCACACAGAGGGTCACCTGAGTCTCCTTTAGGGTCTCCTAAAAGCAGGCCACACCACACATGGACCCATCGGCTGAGAGGGAGGCTGTCTCCTCTGGGACTAGACCTCTCTCCACAGGGCCGTGCTTCTCCCCGCAATGCGGTCCCTGAAGGCAGAAGTGGGCCCCCACTTTCAGACTGGGTCTCTAGAGCAGGGGGCCCTAGGCCCTTGCTCTGCACAGCTGCCTACCTGCCTTTGCTGTACCCATCATCCTGGTTGCCCCTGGTCTTCTTGCCCGCCACCTGCCCACCTATTTAAATTTCAGTCTGCTTCCTCTCAGAAGGCCTCCACATCCAGGCTTCCCCTACCCGCAGTGTTCCCACACTGCAGGACCCCATGTCCAGGAGGCTGGGTCAGAAGAGTGGCCATCATGTCCTTCTACTAACCACCCCTGAAGGGCAGGGGCTGTTTCTGATGTTTTATTCCTTCTTCACCCCGCCTTGTCTGTCACTGAGAAGTCTGCAGGTGTTGCTTGGCTGGTCAGATAGATGGAAGGAAGGAAGGGTAAAACTATGGCCACAGACAAAGATGGAGCAGATCAACAAATGGGCAGACTGGTGGTCCAGTGGGGAGACAGACAGACAGCTAGAAGGTGAACAAATCAGTGGGCATAAGGACCAGTGGACAAACAGGTGACTAGGGAGATCGATGATGGATGGATGGATGGATGGATGACTGACTAGCTAGCTAAATGAATAGAACAATGGCCTCTCAGACACATGGTTGAGCAAACCACTAAATGGTTTAACAGTAAATGGTAGATAGACAGGTTCAGTGAGTAGGGAGACAGATGGTCAGACAGGTCAATGGATGAATAGATGAATAAATAATTATATGAATCAATGGATAGATGTGATTCAGGAGACCAGAAGGTGGTGGGTGGATGGAGGGATGGCAGGATGGTGGGATGGAGGGATGAAGAGATGGATGGAGGGATGGATAGATGGATGGAGGGAGGGAGGGATGGATGGAGGGATGAAGGGAATGAGGGATGGATGGATGGAGGGATTAAGGGATGGATGGAGGGAGGGAGGGAGGGATGGATGGAGGGAGGGAGGGATGGATAGATGGATGGATGGAGGGAGGGATGGATGAATGGAGGGATGAATAGATGGATGGAAGGAGGAAAGACTGAATGGATGAATGGATGGCAGGATGGCGAGATGGAGGGATGAAGGGATGGATGGAGGGATGGGCACACCGGCATAGCCATAGAGAGTTGCTGGGCATTTAATAAGAGGGCATAAACTTTCTCTGAGAAAAATGCAAAAGGGCTGGATTGCCTGGCAGTGACCCCTTCTTTGACCCCACTCCCCAGATCCCTGGCCAGGCCCCACTGTTATGACTTGATCTTAATGTCCTCCCAAAGCCTCGTGCAGTCATAGGTAGGGAGTTCTGAGCATGTCTGGGTTAGAGTGTGTGATGCTGGGGTTGGGGTTGCCCCACCTGAAGGTGGGTGGTCCAGAGGGAATATAAAGGGAGAGGCAGGCTGCCACTTCTGCTGCTGCTGTTGGTGCTTCTACTGCTGCTTCACTACTTCGCTGCTTCGCTGCCTCTGGCCTGCCCTGCTGTGAACTTTCTCTGCCCTGTGATGCCCCTCTGCCATGCCCCCTGCCGTGGAGCCAGCTAACTACGAGCTGAAACCTTTACAAGCCGCGGGCCAAATAAAGCTTTCCTCCCTTAGCTTGTGGGTGGTGGAGATTTTGTCTCAGCAATGAGAAAATAACTAAGACGCCCGCTCTACCTTCTTGGCACTGCTCCTCATCACTGCCGTTGAGACAGTCAGGCTGCTGGTCACAGACTCGGGCCATGGAGATGCACGTGCTGTCCTCTTGGCACTGGAATGTGGCTCTGCAGACTGTGGGGACACAGGGCAGGGGAGGGAGCTGGAGGAGCAGGCCGGGCTTGGTGGTGCCGATAGAACGCGTGCAGCAGGTTACCCATTCCCCATCTTTGTCTTCTACTAAACCCCTGGGTCTTCCAGCAGCCCTGTGAGGCACCCTATTTCCTTGGCAGAAACAGGAATGGGTGACTTGTTCGAGGTCAACTGGCTGAATGAGAACCAGAAGCCCAGCGTCCAGTTTTC
This sequence comes from Dasyprocta punctata, assembly GCA_004363535.1. Taxonomy (NCBI): domain Eukaryota; kingdom Metazoa; phylum Chordata; class Mammalia; order Rodentia; family Dasyproctidae; genus Dasyprocta; species Dasyprocta punctata. The sequence goes on from RJWM01051244.1 coordinate 6,680, forward strand.
AAACATGAATCACTTTCCCTAACGCCGCAGTGGGACGGGCTGAGAGGCATCTCTCTTCCCTCTGCTCTCTCCTGGAATACTGGCCACAACAGATGGCCGCACTGTGGCCCGGTGAGGAGAAGCCGTGAGCTGAGCCAGGGGACCCAGCCTGCCTCTCCCACTGCCCCACAGGGTGGCCCCAGGAGGCCACTGTCCCATCTGTTCCCATCTTGTCTTGCCATTCAGCCCAGTGAGAGAACCCACTTCCTGGGTGCTCGTGAGGGTCTCGGCTCAGCCCAGCGCAGGGGATTGAGGAGAAGAGGGCAGGCGGGTGGGCGCTCACCGCAGTTTCTCTCATCCAGGCCGTTGGGGCAGTCCTTGACCCCGTCGCAGGCGGGGACACAGAGTCCATTCACGGAGCAGAGGAACTCACCAGGGCAGGCTGGGAACCACAGAGGGCCATGGGACAGGAGGGCACCATTAGGGCACACGACGTCACGCAACACAGGCGGACGCCACACACCCGTGTGCACCATGCGTGGCAGGTTCCCAGGGACACCAGTGTGGTGGCCCATGCACACTCCCAGACATGTGCACACGACACGTGGGGATTCGTGCAAACACGTGACAGAGCCACACGGAGACACGATGCTGCCGGCACACGCGGTCACACCCGCCATCCAGCCTCCTATGCAGCCGCTCACGTCCAGGGACACGGGGGCAGGGAGGGGCCCCGGGGCTGGGGAACTCACGGTCTGACTGGTTGTACAGGCTGTAGTGCACGCGCACGCCCGGCCCTGTCAGTGAGCTCTGCGACGTGAAGTTGATGGTGATGCCAGCCGTGGCCACCACGGGGATCCTCTCCGCGTAGGGCTGCAGCGTGCGCAAGCCACACAGCCTGGGGGCGACAAGGGGTGACTCAGGGACACGCAGGGCGGTTTCCCAGCACAAGGGACTATGCAGCCTGGGCAGAAAGGGTGGCCGGAAGGAATGAGGAGCCGCACCCCCAGCTCTGCCTCCGCTGTCTTGGTTTCTCCTTGGGGTGACTGCTGACCCCCAAGGTTGTCTTCCGGAAAGCAGCCTGACTTTCCAGAAGCAGTCGCTCTTCTGCTTAAAAACCTTCAATGGCCCCCACTGTCTGTGGGATAAAATCAAAGTCTAAATTCTAGTCGCAGTCACCTGTGTCGTGAGAATCTAGTGAGGGTCCTTCTCTAAGACTCGCTTTCTTTGCTTTTTTAAATAAGGAAACTGATCGCTTCTGTTGACCTCAGAGCTGACAAAGGGCTTCCATGGCTCAGCAGAGGCAAAAGATCCAGACTGGCCCACTGCAGCCAGGAGACACCACGGCCTGGTGCTCGGGGCAGGGCGAGGGAGCAGCAGCACCCCTGTTGCAGCCCTGCCCTGGCTGCGGGGCTCTGCACCCCGGCAGCTCCCCTGGTGACCCATGGCACAGAGCTGATGGGCTTGGTGGGCTTGTGTCCTGCACGGTGACACCCGGGTGGGACCACTGCCAGCCCAGGAGTGCCATCATCCCGCTGGACACCCGCCCTCCTCTTCAAGAAGGGGCTCTGTTCAAATGGGGCAGGCGGGAGCCCCTCTCTGGGTGGGGACCAAGCCACACCCCTCTGAGTAAGTGATATGCCTTCCCAAAGCCATGCAGCCATCCCCAGAGAGATGGGGCTCTCCCCATAGACAGCTGGGGTTCCTCCCATCCCAAGTGGGGCACCCTCTCAGGACTAGTGGGACAACTCCACCAGCCCACAGGGAATGGGTGTCCCCAGTGAGCAGAGAGGAGCCTTTCCAGGTGGGGGACACACCCAGAGCATGAGCCTAGCAGGGATAGGAGAGGAATGGGATGGGGGCATGCCCCAAGGCATCGTGGGAACACCTCTCATGCACACGCACAGCACCCCCAAGTGGGCCGCCTCATTCTCAGAGTCAGACACTTCCTCAGAACTCCAGAGCATGGGCAGCACCTAGCATATCAATGATTCCATCAGTTCATCAATCAACAAACACCTGAGCATGGACCATGAGGGTGTTCTAATGACCTCACCCAGACCCTGCCTCCTGGGCTGCAGGACTCTGCACAGGGTCTGAGTTTCTCCCTGTGACCTGACATGGCCAGGAGTACGTTCTCAGTCAGGTCACAGAGAGGCTCGTGAGGGGGAGCCAAGGTAGGGCCGGAATCCAGGCAGCTCCAGAAGGGAGGCCACCCTGATTCCCACTGCAGAGTACGCTCGGGACTGCCTGAGCCCCTCCCATCCCACCATCTCCTCCCCCAGGGGCCTGGCCTCGACTCTCTCTGGCTACAATAACCTCTTTCTTGAGCTTACTCTGCCAGCCATTCTCAAAGCGCAGTCCAGGGACCCTGCGGGGTCCCAAATCATTTTAATAGTAACGCTCAGGTGGCTTTTGCTATTCTTTTTTGGGTCCCCATTCTCTCACAACCATACAGCAGGATTTCCCAGAGACTACATGGTCTATGAATCATAACTGACTGAATGCAGAAGCAGGTTAAGAGGTCAGTCGTGGTCTATTCAGCCAGTTACTGAAGTTGAAAAAAAAAAAAAAACATAAAATGATGACACCATGCTGCTAAATGTGTTTGATTTCGAGAAACACTTTTTTTTTTTTTTTTTGCAGCACCGGGAATTGAACTCACAACCTCGTGCCTGCCAGACAGGTGCTTAAGTCACTGAGCCAAACTCCTGGCCCTGGTTTTTTGAGGCAGGGTCGCACTGTGTAGCTCAGGCCGGCCTTGCGCTCGCGTTGTAGCCCAAGCGGGCCTCGAAATCACAACGCTCCTCCTACCTCAGCCTCCCGAGTGCTGGGATTAAAGGTGTGCACCACCACGCCTGGCTGAGAAACATTTTTTTGTAAAATAAAAATTGTTATGCTAATATACAACAGATTTTCTTTTTCAGTACTAGGAATTGTACCCAGGGCCTTCACACTGATCAGCGTGGCACCCCTTTTAATATTTATGTTATTATTATTTTATTTTATTTCAAAACAGTCTCATTAAACTGCTAACCTGTCCAGACTGGGCTTGAACTTGCCATCCTTCCAGAGTGCTGGGATTACACGTGTGTGCCACCACATCTGTCCAGGTTATTTTAAAAGAACGACAGCAGCCCCTTCTTATCCACGGGGGATACACCCCAAGGCCCCCAGTAGGTGCCTGAAACTGCTGGTAGCATCAAAACCTACCTGCCCTCTTTTTTCAGTACCTAAATATATCGATGATAAACTTTAATTTCCAAATTACGCACAATAAGGGGTCGACAGCAATTACTAACAATAAAATAGAGCAGTTATAGCAGTGAAATGCAAGCTATTTAAAATTCATGCATCAGTTCTGGAGTTTTCCACTTGACATTTTCAGGTCTCAATTGCCCATGGCTGATATTGCCGGTGAGAGGGAGCTCCTGGAATAAACGTTTTCAAATGTTCTAAGGTTTACTTGCCCCATACTCTAAATGTCGGTATACAATCTGTGTAAGCACAATCTCTTCAGGGGGCTCAGTCACTTTAAAGACAGTTAAAGGGGTCCCACAATAGAACATTTTGAAAACCTTGTCGGGGCGCCAAGATTTCCAACTCAGCAGCACCGGACCTGAATGAGGCGCCACCAGGGGGCGCTCTGGAGCCAGCCTGGCACCTCCTGCCCTTTGCAGTCTGTGGAAACTGGTTCTGGTGTGGATAAACAGGTTGTGGCGGGTTGCTATGCTAGAGGCAGCTCCCGGAAGTGGACGGGGAACGAGGGGCTGGCAAACACCGGGCAGGGGAAATGAGCCGAATGCGTCACTATCTCTCAGAAGATCAGGGAGGAGCCAGCCGGAGGGGAGTTTGAGCCCTT
>RJWM01051245.1:0-10489 GCA_004363535.1 Dasyprocta punctata
TTTTTTTTTTTTTTTTTAATTTTGAGACAGGGTGTTACTAAATTGCTAAATTTCCCAGGCTAGATTTGAATATGTGATCCTCCTGTCTCAGCCTCCTAAGCACTGGAATCACAGGCTTGCACCACATTCGGCCCAGTTCACTGTAATCTCATGGAAGCAGGGTCCTGAGCCCCAGCCCCAGCGCCAGCCGCTGGGATTTCCGTTTGGTAACTGATGAGCGGCCCTCCCCCCCCCCCCCCCCCCCCCCCCCCCCCCCCCCCCAGCTGCTGTCTCAGTGCGCATGTGCTGACCTACCACGCTCTGGGCGCTATCCCAGATTACGTGGTGAGAGCAGCAATGTTCTCCAGGGCATACGGCAGCATTTCTGTCGTCTCTTGGCACCCCTCGTATGGGGCTTATCTCAGTTGAACAAGGGTCTAGGTTTTGGGGACAGGAAGTGCTGCGCCCAGGTCTTGAGACTGGCGCTCAGGGGAGGGCTCTCCAGGAACCTCAGGGTTTGGGGCAGAGGGAGATTGCCCGGGGCAGGCCTGGAACGTTTCCAAGTTCTGTAATCCTTGCACTCCAGGAGGCTGAGGCAGGAGGATAGCAAGTTCCAGCCCAGCCTAGGTGACTTAGTGACTTAGCAAGACCCTGTCTCGAAATAATAACAAAGAAAAAAGGGACAAGAACGTACTTCTGTGCAGAGGCTCTAGGTTCAATTCCCAATACAAAAAAAAAGAAAAAAAGAAAAGAAAAGAAAGCAGGCAAGCAAGCTAGAAGCACCCAGCCTGAGCCGGGTAGAGCAGGGTGCACCATCCAGTGGCCAGGTGGCTGGGTAGGGAGGCCTTGCCTTGCTGTCCAAAGGAGGACCTGAGGCCCTGAGGCGGCCAGAGGGCCTTCCCTATCTGTGATGTGGTCACACAAGAGTCGTTAGGACACCTGCCTCCCCTCCCTGCGGGTGCGGGTGCCCGTGGCTGCGCACCTGGCTTGGTGGCCTGGGAACTTGGGGAGCCCACAGCCTCCAGGCGCTGGAGGGCGGGGGGCGGGTAGCAGGGTGATCAAAGTGGCCAGGGACAGGGATGAAGCTAGCACTGGAGTAAGCAGTTCCAGGAGCCGGGGAGAAACAAGTCTGTCTGTATAGAAGACTTTGCCCTGCAGTAAGGAAGGACTCAGTGATAATGGATCAGAAAGGATTATTCAATAAACAATTGATGAGCTCTTGGGGAAAAAGTGTGTCTCACTATGTAGTCCAGGCTGGCCACAAAATCATTATTGTAGCCCAGGTTGGCCTTGAAATCATGATCCTCCTGCCTCAGCCTCCCAAGTACTTGAATTATAGGCATGTGCCACCGCATGCCTGGCTAAAAACTTTATTTTAAAAAGGGGGTTTGAAGCCAGGCATGGGGGTTACACCTGTAATCTGAGCACTCAAGAGACTGAGGCAGGAGGATCACAAGTTTGAGCTCAGCCTGGGCAATTTAATAACCTAGTGAGACCCTGTCTGAAAGGAAAAGGAAAGGAAAAGAAAATAGGAAGGGACAGGTAGGGGAACTGGGGGTGTAGCTCAGTGTAAAGGGCTTGGGTTCAACCTCTAATACTACAAAAAAGAAAAAAAAGAAAACAGGTTAAAGGGGGCTTAGAACCCCACAGCAAGAAGTTTCCTGGACCCCTCTCTGGCTGCAAGTGCCATCTGGGAGGGACCTGAGCCCTGGCGCTGGCCCCTGCCTGCTGCACCTTCCAGACCCTTGGTTGCCCCGTGAAATGGAGGAACAGTGTTGGGGGTGTGGATGAAGAGGTGATCTCCAGGCCCTGGCACCCCACCTGGTACCCTGGGACTGGTGGCTGGCAGGGGCCCAGCAGGCCTCGCCCCCTGAGCTGCTCTTCAGAAGAGGGGCACCTTGCTCCCCGAGTGGGAGGCCCTGTCCCTGGCCCCTGGGAGGGGGCTGGCTGGGCCAGGGTGGGAAACGGCTGGCGGCAAGCAGCTGGGGCACAGCTGGCTGTGGGTGGCTCCCCCCAGGCGGCACCTACACCTGCACCCAGCCGCCTCCCGTGGGCCATGGCGGGGACAGGGTTGCTGCTTCTCCTGGCCCTCGGGTGTCCAGCGCTGCCCACAGGTGAGCTCCTTCGCGTTCTCTCGGTGCCCTCTGGGCCTCCCTGGGTATGGGCAGGGTGCAAGGGCACAGAGCAAGGTCCCCTGAGGTCGGGCTCACCAGGCGCCCACCCCCCTCTCCATCCCGGCGCCTGCCCTGCGGCAGTGTGGTGGCCAGGCAGCTGTGGGATGGCTGTGGAGAGCAGGGAGCTGGGACCCGCATCCGCAGAGGTCAGGGCAGAGCGGAGCCAGCCTGTGTTAGGTGGCCTGAGCAGCGGGATCAGGACGCAGCAGGTCCTGGCTGTCAGCACTGCTCTGGGGGAGCCGGGTGCCAGTACAGCTGGGAGTCTCAAGTCCACTTCCTGCTTCCTCTGCCCAGTGGCCCGGGAGGGTCCCCAGGTCTCAGCGCCTTGCCAGGGTGATAATCAGCCTCTCAAGGTCAAGGCCAGGCCACAGAGCTCCTGCGTCCCAGGGAGAATTCTGGCGTCACCTGGGGGCGTGAGCATGTTTATGTGCATGTGCTGCAGGGGACGTGCTTGACCTCTGAGTCAGGGGTCATTTCTGTTGATTAATATATTTATTTATTTATTGGTACTAAGGATTGAACCTAGAGCCTTTACACTGAGCTACATCTCCAGCTCCCCCTCCAACTTTTTTGAAACAGGGTCTCATTATGTAGTTCAGGCTGTCCCTTAAACTCACTGTGCAGCCCAGGCTGGCCTCAAACCCAGCAATCCTCCTACCTCAGGCTCCTACATATTGGGATTACAGGGGTGTACCACCACACTTGGCTTCCTTTTCTTTTTTACTTTATATTTGTTTTCTGGTTGATTTGTTCGTTTGTTTGTTTGTTTGAGACAGGGTCTCCTGGCGTAGTTCAGGCTGGCCTTGAACTCACTATCAAGCCCAAGCTGGCCTCAAACTTGCAGCAATCCTGCCTCAGCCCCCCAAGTGCTGGGATCACAGGTGTATGTCACCATGCCCAGCTTCCTCTTCTCTTTTACTTTGAGATAGGATTTTGCTAGATTGCCCAGCGTGGGCTCAAACTTGTGATCCTCCTGCCTCAGCCTCCCAGAGTGCTGGGATTTTAGGCATGTGCCGTTACAACCAGCTTCACGGGGTCTCCTTGATCCCAGCTGGCACAGATGGCCCAGGGTGAGCCCGCAGCTAGAGGCCTGAGATGTGGGAAGGAAGCAGCTGGGGTGGGAAGAAAACACAATCCTGGTGGGCTTCACAGAGGAGGAGAGGCAGAATTCAGCTCTGGTAGTGTCTTTTTCTGTACAGCTGAAGAGGCTCAGAAAGTTGGAGGTCCAGGGCTCACTCCCAGCTTTCCTATTTCCTTTCTTTGACTTAGTGATAGTAATACCAAGAATACAGTTGGAGACAATGGTGTAGGCCTGTAATCCTAGGTTCCAGGGAGGCTGAAACAGGAGGATCATGAGTCTGAGGCCAACCTGGGCAACATAGTAAGACCCCATCTCAAAAGAAAAGCCGGGGGGCTGGGAATGTAGCTCAGCAGGAAAGCACTTGTTCTGCATTCAATCCCCCACACTACAAAAATAAATAAATTTAAAAAAAAATGAAAAAGAAAGAAAGAAAGAAGGAAGGAAAACTAAATAATACTAAAACTTACCTGCCAAGGCATTTGGCACGCATGGCCTTTTCAAGAGCAGTTCTACGGGGCTGGTGTTGCCAACTGCGTTACCTTGAGGGACGGTCGCCCCGGTGAGTCCCGGCCCTTCCTGAAGCTACGCCCCCGGTTCCTTCTGTGGGACACAAGACAAAGTCGCAGTCAGGCTTCAAGGTGGAAAGGTCCTGGGGCTCCAGAGTCACAGAGTCCAAACCCTCACTTCCCAGCCATGGTCTGAGCCTGACTATATGCCCCTCCCAAACCTCTCAGAGGTACCCGGCACCACCTCCCCACGGTTCCCAGCGCCCTGAGCTGGTCCTCAGCCTGGCTGTGCGGAACACAGACTGTGAATCTGTAGATGGTTTGAAAATCCAGATAGCCCAAATATAACATTTCGTTAGGTCTTTGACACATCATCTTCACTGAAAAGAGTAAGACTGGAAACTCAGGACTAGTATGAAAATCATGGGATAAGGAAATACTGTCAGTGCTGTATGACTTATATTTTTAATTTTTTTTTTCTTTTCTTTTTTTTTTTTTTTTTTTTGCGACCCTGGGGATCAAACTCACAACCTCGCACCTGCCAGGGCAGGCGTTTAAGCCACTGAGCCAAACTCCCAGCCCTGGTTTTTTTTGAGGCAAGGTTGCCCTATGTAGCTCAGGCTGGCCTTGCACTCACGTTGTAGCCCAAGCTGGCCTCGAACTCACAACGCTCCTCCTGCCTCAGCCTCCCGAGTGCTGGGATTAAAGGCGTGCACCACCATGCCCGGCTATATTTTTAAATTATGATATTAGATCCCCACGTTAAGTGAGTGAATTGTGTGGGGTGTGGCTCGTGTATAAACAAAACTGCCTTTTAAAAGCGGGGAGGGGAGCTGGGCGTGGTGGCGCACGCCTTTAATCCCAGCACTCGGGAGGCTGAGGTAGGTGGAGCGTTGTGAGTTCGAGGCCGGCTTGGGCTACAACGCGAGCGCAAGGCCGGCCTGAGCTACATAGTGCGACCCTGCCTCAAAAAACCAGGGCTGGAAGTTTGGCTCAGTGGCTTAAGCGCCTGCCCTGGCAGGCGCAAGGCTGTGAGTTCAATCCCCGGTGCCGCAAAAAAAAAAAAAAAAAAAAAAGCGGGGAGGGGAGGCTATGGCTCAGCGACCAAGTGCGTGTAGCACTCGAAAGGTCTTGGGCCCCATCCCTGGCACCACACGCACCCCAAACAGAATCAGCCCCCACCGAAAACACAGATGTAAAGGGAAGAACTGGGAATAAGACCACACACGCCCGTGTGCACTCTGCGCAGACTAACAAATGGTCAGCGTTTGGTCATATTTGAATCAGATCTATTTTCAGAGAAAAAAGTCACAGATACATTTGATTTTTTTTGTTTGTTTGTTTTTTGCGGTACTGGGGATTGAACTCACAACCTCACGCCTGCCAGGCAGGCGCTTAAGACACTGAGCCCAACTCCTGGCCCTGTTTCTTTTTTTTTGAGGCAGGGTCACACTGTATAGCTTAGGCTGGCCTTGCACTCACGTCGTAGCCCAAGCCAGACTTGAACTCACAACGTTCCTCCTACCTCAGCCTCCCAAGTGCTGGGATTAAAGGCGTGCGCCACCACACCCGGCTTACATTTGATATTTTTGCTCTAATTCCAGGCCCCGTCTCCTTTCCTCCCTTTCCAGAGGTGACCACTGCCCCAAGGCCACCCGCACATGGTATTATGAGTTTTGCTCGCACACCTGCTGTCTCTCCCACACACCCGGGTTTCTCAAGGACAGGGACAATGTCTTGTTCCATGTTATGTCCCCAGTACGTGGCATAGAAAGGAACTTGGAGAAGATAAGCAGGTGGACAGAAGGACAGACGGATGGAACCAGGCACACATTTGTAATCCTGGCTTCAGGAGGCTGAGGCAGGAAGATCACCACAAGTTTGAGGCCAGCCTGGGCTATATAGCAAGACCCTGTCTCAAAAACCAAGGGGTGAGCCGGACGTGGTGGCGCACGCCTTTAATCCCAGCACTCGGGAGGCTGAGGTAGGCAGAGTGTTGTCAGTTTGAGGCCGGCTTGGGCTACGGCGCGAGCCTAAGGCCGGCCTGAGCTACATAGTGCGACCCTGCCTCAAAAAAATCGGGGCGGGGAGTTTGGCTCAGTGGCTTAAGCGCCTGCCCTGGCAGGCGCGAGATTGTGAGTTCAATCCCCGGTGCCACAAAAAAAAAAAAAAAAAAAAAAAAAAACAACCAAGGGGTGGGGTGTAGGGGAAGCCGGGTGTAGTGGCACACTCCTATAATCCCAGCACTCAGAAGGCTGAGGCAGGAGGATCCTTGCAAGTTCGAGGCAAACCTGGGCTACAAAATGAGCCCAAGGCCAGCCTGAACTGCATAGCGAGACCCTGTCTCAAAAAGACACAAAAGTAAAAACAGAAACAAACAAACAAACAAAAACCTAAGGGGGCGGAGTGAGGAAGGACAGATGGCTGGACAGACATTATACACAGATGAAACGCAGGAAGAAAAGGAGGATGGAAGATAGAGGATGGAAGAAGCAAGGATGGGTGGATGGATGGCAGTAGAGCAGGGTAGATAGAAAGACAGACCCAGCACCCTTGCCCACAGTGGGGTGTGGCCCAGGGAGACGGGCGAGCCGGCCATGTGTGCGCCCCTGCAGGTGCGGGCGCCGCGGCCTTCCCCTCTCTGGCCCCGCCGGTGACGCTGCTGGTGGACGGGGAGCGGCGCACGCTGGTGGTCTGCCTGGTCCTCGACGTCGCAGCCCCTGGCCTGGACGGCCCCGTCTGGTTCTCCACCGGCAACGGCAGCGCCCTGGACGCCTTCACCTACGGCCCGGCCCCCGCCACCGACGGCACCTGGACCACGCTGGCCCAGCTGTCCCTGCCCGCCGGGGACTCGGCAGCCTGGGAGCCCCTGGTCTGCCACACGGAGCCCGGGCCCGGGGGCCCGCGCCGCAGCACGCAGCCCCTGCGGCTGGCAGGTGGGGGCGCCGCTGCCCGGCGCGCGGGGGAGCGGGCGGCTGGGAGGAGGCCGCCCGGGGAGGCGTCGCCCGGCTGGGGACCGGCAGTCCTGGCTGGCATGCGGTGCCCTGGAAGCCGCACGCCCGGGCTGGCACACCGGGTGGGGGCGCCGACCCACCGCCCTCCCCTTGGCCGGCAGGAGCAGCCTCTCGCGCCAGGACCTGCTTCCAGGAGCCTCCGGGTGGTGAGTACCGTGATGCGGGCGCTGGGCTCAGGGCCAGAGCGGGCCGAGAGGGAGCACGGCCGCAGCAGGGACCTTCTCCTGGGTGCCAGGATATCGGCCTGGGGCGGGGCAGGCGGAAAGGCTGGGCCTCAGTCTCCCCTAGGATCTGATCGGGTGGGTCCTCTCTCCCCAGCCTCACTGAGCCCAGGCGACAGAAGGCAGAAGTAGCACTGAGTAACCTCCCCAGCCTTTTAAAATATTTCTATACTTATTATTTTTTTGTTTGTTTGTTTTGTACCGGGGATCAAACTCACGACCTTGCACTTACCAGGCAGGCGTTTAAGCCACTAAGCTAAATCCCTGGCCCCTGTATACTTATTTTGAACCAGAGTCTAAGTCACTAAAGTCCCCAGGCTGGGCTGGAATTTGCATCCTCCTGCCTCAGCCTCCCACATTGCTGTGAAGTTTGTTTCTTGACCAAATAAAGAAGTCTGGGCTGGTTACTGTTGTCGGCATCAGCTCCTAATCCTGCCAGCTCAGGGTCCGTGAGTGCTGGGGAGGTCCCCTGAGGACACCAGCATGGGCTCCCTGGTGGAGGGGACAGGGAAACCATGCAAGGCCAGGGCAGAGGAGAGGCCCCTGCAGCTCTTCCACTCCTCCTGCTCCTCCTCCCTGTGCAGGGGCCCAGGCCCGGGGCCTGTGGCTGGGGGCCCTGAGGCTGCTGCTCTTCAAGCTGCTGCTCCTTGACGTCCTCCTGACCTGCACCCGCCTGCCTTGACCTCCTGCAGCCACTGACAGCTACCACCCTGGCCACAGTAACCAAGGGACTACTGAAGGGGCATCCGCCACCCAGGTCAGGAGGGGACCTGCTCTGCCCATGGGGCCCGGCCTGCTGCTCAGGACACCCTCGGGATTCCTTTCCCAAGACTCAGAACTGTGTTTACAATTTTGACTCAAGTTCTTGCTAAGTACCCCAGACTGGCCTTGAACTTGCAATTTTCCTGCCTCAGCCTCCAATGCTGGGATCACAGATGTGTACCACCACATCGCCCAGCTCTGAGCATTTCGTAACGTATGACCTGCCTCCTCCTCCAGACTGAGGGCTTTGGGCAGATGAAGGTTGTGTCTCCTCTTCACATTAAGAGCCCTGGTTAGCTTGGATCTGCCCAGACCCCAGGTATTCCAGGGGCAGAGAGTTGAGCACAATTAAAGAATTTAAATGACACAAGAAAGTGAAAATATCGTGAGTTCAATCCCTGGTACCAAAAAAAAAAAATGAAAATATGCTTAAATATCATAATTTTAAATGGTCAATATTTAATTGTGTGGGGCAGGGCAGGAATCGGGTAGAGTTAGAGGCACAGGACTCTGGGAGGACTCCCTGGAGGAGGAGACTCCCTAAGCACAGGAAGCCAGAGTTGCAGTGCAGGGCTCAGGCCGGAGGAAGCTGCCCACCTCCATCTTCTCAGTCAGATGCTAGGCAAGGCCACCCTGGTCTGACCCAAGCTGTGGAGGGCAGGCGGACAACTAGGAGCCTGGGGAGGGTTCTGGGCTTGAGTGGGGTCTGCACCCAATGGAAGGAGCAGAACCTGGAGCTGGGAAACAAGTTCAGCCCAGGGCTCAGGGTACCAGGTGGTGATGTGCTGTTAATCACATCAGGGCCTTTATTCACTTGACAAATATTCACTGAGCATCAGCAATGAGCCAGGCAATAAAGAGACTGGCTGTTTTGGTTTTTGAGGCTGTGTTGTGTTTTGTTTAATGCTGAAGATTGAACCCAGGGCCTTTGCACTGAGCTGCATCCCCATCTGTTTTTTTAATTTTTATTATTTTTATTTATTTTTAAATTTGAGACAGAGTCTTGCTACATCGCCATTCTGCTCAGGCTGGGCTTAAATTTGCAACTGTCTGTCCTCAGCTTCCCAGAGACTGGAATTACAGACCTGTACCACCACACCCAGCTCTTATTTCTTTATTTATTTTTGAGACAAGGTAATCCAAGCTGGCCTTGAACTCAGGCTTGTGGCGATCCTCCTGCCTCAGTTTCCCGGGAGATGGGACTGCAGGTGTGTGTCAGGGTGCGTGGCTGTAATGAGGATTCTTATATTGATGGGCTATGAAGTTCCCGCAGTGGCATCTGATCTGTGTGTTCCAGAGCTGCCAGGAAACACAGCCACTCCCCAAGGATTCTCTCAGTGTCCTCTGGGCACCGCAGGACAGTCTGATGATCAGGTGGGGCAGGAACTATGCCTTACTGCCCCCTACTTGGTGGAAGTGACACCAGCTTCCCTGAGTCTGCATGCCAACTGTCCCCTCTTGATGACCTTGCAGACTCCTCCTCCTGCAGCCTGGCAGAAGACCCCTGCCTCTCTGCAGTCTTCAGGGTTAAGGGGGCCCTACGGTTTCTGTGCTGGAGCCCCCCCATCCCATGGGCCTGCTGCTCCCCAACATGGTGCAGGGTGTGGGGACAGGGCAGCCGTGGCTGTACTTCCTGAGCCATGGTCCCTTCTGCCACTCAGGCCTGACTCTGAGTTCTTAGCTTCCAGCAAATTAATTCTGCCTCCATGAATGTCCTCCCTGCGGCTTTTTGTCCATCCTTTTTGTTTCGCTGGGCCTTGGGAGAGGAAGTGACCAGTTTGCGTGCTGCGAACTCCTCCTGCGGCAGCCCTGCCTCCCCAGAGCACCTGGGACCAATGCTATGGCCAAAAAATGACGAAAGCCTGGGCCTTAGTTCACCTGAGTCTTCCTAAAGCGGCAGAATAACCAACCTCTGGGGAGGAAACAAGGAACTGGGGAACGTTTTTGCTTTATGGGCAAAAGTGCAATTTGCAGAAGACTACCCAGAGCAGCAGCCTGGTCTGTGTGTGTCCATGGAACTGAGCCTGGGAACCACCAGAAGCAGCCCCAAGGACCCAGAGTCTTCCCGATGACACAGAGGGGACCTGCTCGCTACCTCCTGGAACCGGCTCAGTATCTGCTGCTGCTGAGGAGGTGGAAGGAAGGGAAATCCAACTGCACATCTGCCAAGCTCCTGCCTTCCAGGAGCTCAGACTCCAAAAAATAAGTAATAGGACAGTGAAGGGGTTGAGCTTACATTCTGCAAAGAAAATGCCTGAGCGTTTTACCATCTGCTCCATAAGCTTTAATTCCACCAATGCTCCAACCACAGGCAGCCTGTGTAGCATAGCAACCGGGCAGACCCTGTGGTCAGGAACTGTGCTGCGGAGGAAGTTATAGATTCCAGTTCCCACAAGGGCAAATGCAGGGTCACTGGGCACTGATGTCACCTAGCAAGGTGACAGCTAGGGTGACTGTGAGGTTAAGAATTATTTTTCCAATTGGATTTTATTAGTACATTTTAGATATACATAATGATCACATAGACGGGCGTGGTGGCGCACGCCTTTAATCCCAGCACTCGGGACGCTGAGGTAGGCGGAGCGTTGTGAGTTCGAGGCCAGCTTGGGCTACAACGCGAGTGCAAGGCCGGCCTGAGCTACATAGTGCGACCCTGCCTCAAAAAACCAGGGCCGGGAGTTTGGCTCAGTGCCTTAAGCGCCTGCCCTGGCAGGCGCAAGGTTGAGTTCAATCCCCGGTGCCGGGGAAAAAA
>RJWM01051246.1:0-10494 GCA_004363535.1 Dasyprocta punctata
CTGTTAATGTAAGAAACCATTTTAAAGATAATGATGCGCAAATTGCAACCATTGTCAAGCTTCTATCTTCCGGCTTTGTAAACCTGCAATGTTGTGTATTTACGCTAGTTGTTTGCTTGTCTCCTTTGCTTGTTGTTTTTACTATATATGTCGTTTTTTTGTTGTTGTTGTTGTAGTTTTTGTTTGTTTTGTTTTTCTTTGCTCAAATAAAATAAAAAATAATAATAATAATAATAAATTGCTATTAATTAATTGCTTAATTATCAATAGTTACATTGTCTGACGCCATTGACTTTTTTCTCAATTATTGGTGGAGATTAAAGTTTGATATTTTTTGGTCCTCTCAAATATTGGTAAGTTGTAGATGATACCCCAGTTTGGTAATAAAGTAAGGGATAGATCTAGCTGTGGAAATTTCACAAAAATAATGCAAAAAGTGTGTAAGAATTTGTAAATACTGTCCTGAGACTGCAATTTCATTTGATGGACCTCATCATATATGCCTGTATTGTGTGACATAAAGGTTCAGACTCTAGGAACATATAAAAATATTCTTATAACTCAACAAAAAAATTAGAAAGCCCAGTTAGAAATGAACAAAGAATTTCAACTGATATTTATTTTCCGAAGTAGATATACAGAGAACCAGGATGCAAATGAAATAATATCCACCATCATTAGTTATCAGGGAAATTCAAATCAAAACAACAGTAAGATTCTACACCACAGTGACTAGCATGACTATGAAAATAATAACAAAAATGTAGCAAGTATTGGCATGAATATGATGAAGAGGGAGCTCTATGATTACAAAATGGTGCAGATCATGGTGCAGATACAATGAAAAATAAAGTTTCATCAAGAGTTCTGATTTAGAATTACAATATCATCCTCCAATTCCACTATGAAGTCTATATCCAAAATAACTGAAATATATGTTCAAATGAAACTGTATACACAAACATTAACAGTAACTCTGTTAACTCTATGTTAACAATAATCAAAAAGGAAATAACTGTAAAGGAGCCCATCAACTGATGGTAAGTGAATTCAACTAGGTCATATAATAAAACATTATTAATTCATAAGAAGAAATATGTTAAAACATTTCCAGCTAAATCTTGAAAATGGCATGCCAAAGAAGCCAGACACTAAACACCACATATTCTTCAAGTCCATTTTCTTGCAATATCTGGAATAGGCAATTCTATAAGTACAGAAAGTAAATGAGCACTTATTTAAAGAAGAGGGTAGCCGGGCGTGGTGGCGCACGCCTTTAATCCCAGCACTCCGGAGGCTGAGGTAGGCGGAGCGTTGTGAGTTCGAGGCCGGCTTGGGCTACAGCGCGAGCGTAAGACCGGCCTGAGCTACATAGTGCGACCCTGCCTCAAGAAATCAGGGCTGGGAGTTTGGCTCAGTGCCTTAAGCGCCTGCCCTGGCAGGCGCGAGGTTGTGAGTTCAATCCCCCGTGCCACAATAAATAAATAAAGAAAGAAAGAAAGAAAGAAAGAAAGAAAGAAGAGGGTGAAGCCGGGCGTGGTGGCGCACATCTTTAATCCAGCACTCAGGAGGCTGAGGCAGGAGGAGCATTGTGAGTTCGAGGCCGGCTTGGGCTACAACGCGAGTGCAAGGCCGGCCTGAGCTACACAGTGCGACCC
The DNA here is from genome assembly GCA_004363535.1 of Dasyprocta punctata. NCBI lineage: Eukaryota > Metazoa > Chordata > Mammalia > Rodentia > Dasyproctidae > Dasyprocta > Dasyprocta punctata. Next base: position 1,659 of record RJWM01051246.1, read on the forward strand.
TGCCTCAAAAAACAGGGCTGGGAGTTTGGCTCAGTGACTTAAGTGCCTGTCTGACAGGTGTGAGGTTGTGAGTTCAATCCCTGGTGCCGCAAAAAAAAAAAAAAAAAAAAAAAGAAGAGGGTGATAAAAATATAGAAAGGTGATAATTGAGGCTCTAGGGATTTTTTGTCTTGGCAAAATTTTTCAGCAACTAATCATAGTAGTGATGGCATGTAGCTGTAGATATATTTAAAAGCATCATATTGTCTTACTAGTATGAGAAACTGAAAGAGTAAATAAGGTCTAAAATGTACAATATTGTACATTTGAGAGATATTGTGAATTGGGAAGAAACTGTTCAAAAGAAAAGACAGACTGTGATGGGGAAAAGGGAAAAGGAAGAAAGGGAAAAAGAAAAAATCATATTTGTGTACAAGATAGTTGAGATAGTTATACAGCTAGTTTCTCTTAATTCATTGAAAAGAAAGATTTGTGTTAATATTCTTTGGACAAGATATCATGCCTATATCTTGTATTATGAATAACTACTAGGAAGACAGCAATACGCAATGTATTAACTATTGTAACTCTCCCACTAACCTGTTTTAAAATTCTGTTTTATGGTTATTTTTAATTTTTTCTCTTTAAAATAAAAAAAAACAGAAAAATCAAATTGAAAGCATATTAGGAATCAGTTGTTTCACATGTGAATAGTATCTCAATAAAGCTCTTTAAAACATTGTGCTGATTGAAGATGTCAGTGCTTCAGTAAAACCAGAAAAGGGATCTAAAATCTGATCACAGCTGTATACTTCTTTCTACACCAGTAAGGTAGCTAATGTAGTCATAAGCATTGAGATAGATGATCATAGAGGAAATGAGACCAAAAAGAAAGTCAGAAACTCTAGTTCCAATCGAGTCATTGAATAGAATTAAGAAAACTGATGGAAGGGTCTTAACAATTATGATTGCATAGAAGGAAAAAATGAGTCATTTCCATTTAGTTTTTGCAATGTCAAGATTTTTCAAAGCTATTTACATCTGAAAAATATTGTTTTAGAAAGCCTGGAAGTCTAGAATTCAACTTCTGTGCTTGATTGGATAAATTTCTTCACAGAGTTCAAAAATCTTGTCAAATTTAGTCGCAATTGCAATGTTATTTGCAATACAAATGAGTTGTATGGAATACCATGGCGGATTGCTAAATCTTCATTTATCAGGACTAACTTAAGAAAGTATCATGAAATCCATTCAGTCACTATTCACCCAAGCTCAAGCAGAGCTACTTCTGCATTCTGCCATCTTCCTGGGGCCCATATAACCCTGAGAAGACATGAACACAATAAAGAGACAGTGGACCAAAGGAAAGGCATCTACAGAGTGGAGGGATATGTGATCATACTGAGTTAAAACCCAAATCCCACGTTATCACAAACATTTCTTTTGCCTTTAGAGGGTGGGGACTAAACAGTCAGACTATGAGGCCAGAAAAGCTAAGAGTTTTTCATTCTCAGATCCTCAGGTGCAAAAACCGAGACCCAACAGTGTCTCCAGCCCTGAGGGAAGGGGCAGGATCAATCCCCTCAGGAGAGAGTAAAGGTCTCCACCTTCTTTGAGACCCTCATCCCTGGTGGGCACTGACTTGAAGCTGTGACACAGAAGGAGCAATTAGAGTGCAGGAAACCCTCTCTTCCCTCCTCTCCCCTTTTCCCTACTCCCTTCCCTCAGGACTTCTTAGCCTAATGCACAGATACATGGCAGCCTTTAGGTACAGTTAGGTTCACTTTTTTTTAGTTTATTAGCACCTGTGTACAGTACATAATATTTAAGTTCCCTATTGTAAGTTGGTACACGTACATGTTAACTGTATTCGGTCTTTAAAGCTTTTTATTATAACTTCTGAGCATTTTTTCTTCATAGTAGAAATTCAACACTTGCTCTCAGATATTTGAAATTGCCCAGTGATCCTGTGCTTAGAGAATCTGAATTTGAAGAAAGCCTGAAGATTACAAGAGAAGTCATTCATAGAGTAAAAGCAATGATTTTCTAGTGCTCACCTGGCAAGCATGAGATCCTGAGTTTGATTCCCAGAATCACAAAAGCAAGCAAAACAAAACAAAACTAAATTATCTAGTGCTAAGAAGCAACACAAAACAATTCCTTGTAACTGTGTTTCACAATTAGTATTATAAATCTCCACTATGACTTTTACAACTGCTGTTCAAATATTGTTTTCTGAAAACTGATTTTCATTTTCCCTTAAGACTACTACTGTTTATTTCCATATATTTCAATTATTATCATGATATAATGTTTATTTTAAGAATTCAATCTACTGTCCTTTGTACAGAGAATAGACCAGGTCATACAAATGCAAACTAGGCAGGTCTGTGAGCACACTATTTTTACTGGTTATTCAAGAAATAGTCATAGAGGGCTATTAAAAATGTTGTGGATAAAATCCTTTCAAAATAATGCAGAAAGTACAAAATGACTGCTATAATGAAAATTAAGTAATCTTGAAAATTTTCTCATTGTTAAGTTTGTATCTAGATGCCCTACCCAAACCCTCATCCTGTCATGGGGCGGTGCTTTTTAGACAGGCTGAATCTAGAGTGTGTGTTGCTGAGATTAAGGATGTGCGATCAGTTCACTGATGGGTTTAGCACCACCCTAATCCTAGATAATGCATAAAAGGGGCAGAAAGACACTGTTAAAGTCAGTTGTTGATTTTTTCTGTCTCCTGACCACCATGAACTGTAGTCCTATGCAAAGCCTGGAATCAGTCAATAACGGGCTGAAACCTCTACAAACTGTGAGCAAGATAAATCTTTCCTTCTTTAATTTTATATGTTGAGTATTTTGTCCCAGCAATGAGAGAAAAATAAGCAAGAAAGAGTTTGGTACTTGGAATGGAGTCATTGCTAACTATACCTGATCATGTGTTTTAGGTATAGAATGGCTTGTGGGAAGAGTTTGGAAAGGTTCAGAAATGCCAGTTGAAAGCAAAGAGCTGAAACACCTTAGGCTTTACTGTATGGGAGATGCTGGTCAGAGCTTAGAAGACCAGAAACCTGGTAAATACCAGCCTCAGCAGGTTTCTGTTGGGAAGAAGCACTGCATTGACTGCTGGACTCCAGATGATATGTGTTATACCTTGGCTGAAAGTTTGTCTGCATTTTGCTCAAGTCCAGAGACTTTGGCTGGAGTGAGACTAAGGGCAGCAGACAAATTAACCTGGAAGAAGAAATTTTAAGACCATCACATGTTGCGGCAATGACATGGCTACTGTTGGGGGCTTTAAGCCACACATATGTTGAGAATCAAGAGCAAATAACCCAGAAGAATGATGTAAAATGTTGTGGGTTTAGGCAGAAAAGAAGGTCCAGTAAAGCTGTAGACTGTAAAGACATAGCACAGGAGGTCTTCATTTCTGAGAAGGAACAGGAGAATAGAAAAGAAGGCCTGAGGGCATCGCAAGAAGCAGCAAGGCTCCACCCTTCTCATCCTCAAGATTGAAAAATTGAAAGATTTTGCTATAAGAAGAGAGTTCCAGAGAACAATGTTCCAGAATTGCAGCAACCTATGGAAGTTGTTGCTTAGGATTTGGCTCATAGATACTCAATCAAGAGAAAAGAAAGCCTGACTGCTGCTCCAGCTGGCAGCAGACCTCAGTGTCATGCATGTTGCACTGTTTTTAAGTGCATGCAGAGTAGTTGTAGAGTCAGGAAGGCTTCCACCTAGGCTTCAGATGTAGGCCTGGGAGGACAGGCAGTTTGCCCCTGAGATGGCAGTGTGCCAAGCTGTAAGTGTGAAGCCAACGGTGCAGTGGAGATCCCAGAACTTTGAAGACACCAGGAATGTGGCTAGTCAGAGGAAAACTGCAAAGAGGGGGCAGAGCAGGCCCAAGAAAGAAGCTATGGGAGTTACACTACAAGAAGCGCCTTAGTGGCAGAACCACCCAAGCCTGTGGAGTTTACATCTGCCATAGGTTGCCTCACATTCTGCACATGGAACTATAGGACGTAAGGTGTGGCCTGCTGGATTTTGGGCTGTTGGTCACATGCCTTTGTATCCCCGTTTGTAACTTTTGGAATGGAAATTTTTATCTTGTGTCATTTAATATTGCAGGTGTTTAACTTTCTTTTCATTTGTACTGGACTCAGAGCTAAGAGTTTGCCTTAGATCTCAGGAGAGTTGGACTTTTCAGCAGCACTGAAACTGTTCCGACTTTGGCAACTCTTAGAGATGGACTAACGCCTTTTGCATAAAGGGATGTGCATGAATCTTTGCGGGGGTGGGTCAGTGGTGAAATATTATGCTGTGTTTGTTTTGTGTCTTGATGTTCCCCACCAAAGCCTCATGCAATCATGGAGTGGGGAGTTCAGATGTGGCTGAATCTAGAGTGTGCGTTGCTAGGATTAAGGATGTATGATCAGTTCACCAGTTGATTTGGCACTGCTCTAATCCCAGAAGTCTAGATAGAGTATAAAAGGGGCAGAAAGACACTGTTGAGGTTGGTTGTTCACTTTGCTGTCTTCTGTCCACCATGAATAATTCTCTGCAAAACCATCCTGTCCTGGAGCCAATCAACTATGGACTGAAAGTCCTACAAACTATGAGCTAAATTAAATTTTCCTTCTTTAGTTTTGATGTCAGGTATTTTGTCTCAACAATGAGATAAATGTAACTAAGACACTCATAATTATTGCCCTTCATAATGCCAGAGGTGATATACAGAAGACTCCCTTCTCAATGATTTAGAATTAGCAATCACTGCACATTCAGAACCCTTTTCTTGTCTCATCAAGTCTATTCCAGACCCTTTTATTATATTGCTGAGTTCTTGTTAGGTTTTATTTTTCTTTCTCAAAACATAAAAATACCACTCAGAAAATTTAAAAGTTTTACTGGAAAAATTAATTGCAGAACTTAGTTTTAAATTTAAGTTTACCTGATTTAAAAGTCTAGCTCAGTGTTTTTGGATGAGATTAATGATTACATTGCTTAACTTGAGTAAAGAATATTGACCTCCATATTGTGGGTAAACCTCATATACTCAGTAGAAAGTCCTAATAAAACATATCAAACTCTTACTTCCATCTACCAGTTAGAGAATTTTGATGAAGCTCTTTGTGCTGGATCATGGACCCCTCTTGCCTGATGGGTTTCAAAGCAGGTATGCTAGTTCTACAGGACCTTCTGATTTTTCAACTCAAACCAGACAACTACTTTGCAGAACTTGCATTTGCCAACCTCTATACTCATTTGAGCTAATTATTTACAATAAAGGCCAGAACTTACTTCATAAATATTACCAATTGGCAGTTTCTCTTTTCATGTGTGATTCATTCTGCAGAGAATTCTCCTATAGTGAATGATCTGGTGGTAGCCTGTAGCTCAGTTTTCCCTTTCTTGAATATGCATACTTCATGATATTTCTCTACTTCCATAGTTATGTATTGTTACTGGAAACAGGACATTTGGAAATAAACTTCAAACAAGGAGTAGAGCTATAAATTCATTCCCCTCACAGTAAATGAAATGAATGCAAACAAATAAACTCACCTGAGTGGCCACCATGTTCTTCTGCTCCTGAGATGCTGTCTTACGCACAAAGTGAAGGCAATGGGAGTGTCATGGCTGCGTAACATCTATAATATTAGAACTTGCTTACTGTGCAGTAATGTCCAAAGCTTTCAGCGTTGTGTTTTTAGGTCCAGATGTGATCATTACCTTTTTTCTCTCATCTAAAAATCTCATTTTAAAGCATATTCAGCATAACTTTTAATTCAGATAGACTCAGAATCATAAACAAGTGAACCCAAAACATGAAAGACTCCTGAGTTTTTGTTTGAAATATATTTAACCCTACTAAATAAATCAAGGATGGGACATAATTTTTTCATGACTATAAACTTTTTATTGACAGTGTTAATATAAGATGAATTAACAAACATATCGTTCTTGAACATGTGTACACACAGAGATCACTATTTCATTTTGCAAATGTGTAGATGACTCAGCTTGCCATCAACTCTCCCAAGCATCTAATGTTGAGAGCTGTTTCTTGATCAAAATTACTTCTCTGTAAATATATATCAATATGTGTGTTGCAACCATAATTGTCCAGAGGGTGTCCATAATTACAACCCTTTCTTTTTTGTCCCCTGAAGAGGGTAGAGCCTCTTAGAGAAATGACTTCAATGTTTGCTATTTAGTGAATCAACTCCAAAAGAGGGAAATCTTCTAAGTAACTAGCGGGAATCTAACATCCAAAGAGACACAAATTCACATTCATTTTGACTGGATGAGTAAAATAAATTCTAATCTATCTTTTCAGGGCCTGCTCATAGATTGCTGACAAGGATAATGTTCTCTGGGTTTGCAACTCAGACATAAGACTTTGTTGGTAAGACGTACTCTCATTCAATTAGAGAAAGGGATTGCCCATTGAACAGTTTTAAATACAAGTTGCTTGGAAGCCAATTTCTCCTAGATCTCTACTTGTTGGTTATGCACCACTTGCCCAATTTAACAAAATGTATGCACCGAAAACTGTTTGTGCAACATAACTAAATAGAGCAAATATTCTGAGTCTTAATTTTAAAAATAAATATGTTGTTTTTTGAAAGTAAGGATTAATCAAAAACTCAGTTCTTTCAACCAGCAGTCATTGCCAAGTGTTTTAAATAGCTTAATTGAAATTTAATTCATACATCATAACAGTCACTCATATTGTGTATATTAATAGAGTGTATATTCACAGAATATGCAACTACAAAGCTGTGTAGATGTCACCAAATTCAATTTTAGAACATGTCCCTGCCCATAAGAATAAACTTATGCTGATTTATAATCATGCATATTCATACATAAGCTCCTGTCAATCACTAATCTCTATTTCTATAGATTTATTCTCTTTGGCATTTATTTTAAGTACAATCATAAAGTCTGCATTTTTTTGACTTGGTTTCTTTCAATATAATATTTTTAAATTTTTCTCTTTTACTGCATATGCAATACTTTGGTTTATTGTTGTTGATGTATACTTTTCAATTTTATGGGTAATTTTATTTCCTCAAACATAGGCCATTGCTTACAGTCCTCAAAAAGTTATTGGTTTAAAGTTGGTAATATATTGAAGATCTCAAAATTATCATCATCACTTAATCAAAAGTGAGTTATTTGGGGTTGTGTCACATATTACACAGCTTAATGAGTGTGTTGAAAAATACAACATGGACAACTTTATTTACCTAGTTGCAGCTAATCCTCTCAATTCCATTCTTCAGAGTCACAATAATAAACAATTCTGAACCAATTCCACACTGAAATTTTGTATAACTAATGATGTGCTCCAAACATTTCCTTTTCTGCTAGTCCTATTATAAATTGTACCTTTTATATTGCATCTAAGTAGTACCAGAGATAATTTCTTCAAAATACTTAAATATCTCATAGTATTTCTGTTACACACACACGCGTGCACACACACAATATATGTAACAATGCCGTAGTATCTACCATGTGATTTCAAATTCCAAGAAGCACTGTTCTTGCCAAAATCCTGATACAATAAAGTAAATAGTACTATACCAGCCCCAAATTGTGTATTGTGTGTTTGTAAACTTTACAGATTATTCACTTGTTCAACAAGTTCATATGGTGAAAACTTTCATTTTTCAGGTAGACAAATTAAATCACTTTCTCAAGATAATCATTCAAAAATGAGTTGCATATGGTTTAAACAAGAATGGATATTTTCAATATATAAACAATATTAAACTAATATAAATTGACATGAATAGTTAAATACCATGTTCATTGAAATGCATACATTAAGGGTCAGCATAATCTTTTAAAAAGAAGAAATTTTATGTTCAAAGCACATTGCTGTCCTGTGTACATCTAATTTCATAAAGGATCTATTCATTCTTACTACTTATTGTCTCAAACAGTGCTCATTTCTTGGTCTGTTGGGGACTATCTTGACTTTTTATAGACACAACTTACATAGATGGACACATCTGCCTTACATATGGATATAGTTAGTTATTTTCCCAAGCACTAGTAATTTAAACTAAAATTCATTGGGAATGAAAATGGTTCCCTTTGAGATGATAGCAATTGCTATTGCAATTAATGGTCCTCCATTCTTCATTTTTTATCATGTCACATCTTCAAGATATACATGGGTACCTGATTCCAGCCTTGCCTGTCAGAAGCAGAGCTACCGTGTATCACGTGGTTTAGGAACTGACAGGTCAGCTACACCTACTGTGAGGGCATCACTCACATTGTGATATAAGTGAAACTAAAATCTTTGAAAAGCACCCCAAAGACTAGAGAAAGAATAGCCAAATGCATTCACTGGAGAAGGATTAAGAGTACTGCATCCCTAATCTAAACCACACTCCTTAATTTAATAATGTATAAGTTAGTGATCAGTAATTAAATTGCTATTTTGATGTACTCTGACAGGGTGGGTTTTATCTCACTTATTTCTAGCATAGTTAGGAAATAAAAGGATGCTTTTACGGGACCCCTGAAGTATCAGAAAGTCAGAGAAAATACCACCAATTGGTGATTGTATGAGAAACAGATTAAATTGTGGCGTTTCAGGAAAAGAAAATTTATGAGCACATAAGAAGGATTTGTGGATATCTGTGAGTGACAGTGAGTTGACTTAATCGGCCTCAGGAAGTGTAATTTTATTGAGCTGACATAAAGAATTGTGGCTGAGGAGGCCAGCACTGAATGGTAGCTCTTTCATTAGTTGTTGTGGCAGCTGTGACTTGTTCATTCCTTCATAGCTTTAATACAACAAAGTTTTCCTAAGGATACAGGGCATGCT
>RJWM01051247.1:0-10501 GCA_004363535.1 Dasyprocta punctata
CGGGCATGCGGATGGCGCTGGGTCCCTCTGGCCGCTGCCCCGCGTCCTCAGGTCCCCACGTCCCCGCCCGGCCGTGTTGCCCCGTGGCCCGCTGCCCCATTAATCACGACGCTGACGCGGGGAGGCAGCGGCGGGGGCGCGATCGAGGCGCCCATCGCCCTTATCGCGCCGGCCCAGCCGCCGCCCCGCCGCCATTGATCGCGGGCCGGGCCGGGGTCAGCGCGGCGACGCGGTGACAGCGCATCCATCGCGCGCGACGCGGGCGGCACGGCCAGCCATTAATCACCGCCTGCCGCGAGTGACGGCCGGCGATGGGGCAGCCAGGCTGCTGTCCTAGAGGCAGCCGAGGGGAAACAGCCCACACTGAGGAAGGGGGGACAGACACTGCAGGGGGCAGAGGTGACACGGGGCTGCTTCCCATCAACTGTAAGCGCAGTTGGTCCAGCCTGGCCAGCACCAGTGCTGGCTGCTACAAAGGGGTCACTTCTTCCCGTGGCTAGGCAGCCTCAGGATGGGGTCCCTGGGGCCCAGGGAGAGGACGTTATCACACGTGGTTCTTGGAAGTGGAGGCCGCAGACAAGGACCTCAGGGCTTTGTGCAAACTGAGGGGTCCTCAGAGTCCTTTCAAACTCTGGGATCTGCCATGGGACCGGTGGAGCCTTGCAGTTTGTGTGACAAACTGTCTTGTAACCTCTTTTTCCAAGAGGGACAGGGTTAGGACCTCTTCTTTGAATTTTGGTCACTTTACAAAATCCACAGATCTCTGGGATACAGATCTGACTGCACAAGAGATAATGACTCTAAAGAAGAGGAGGGGGCTGACTCTGTCCAGACCCAGGGTGGCGATGCGGGTGGAGGACAACACAGGCAATGAAGCCGGAGAACCTCTGCTGCCCCCACCCCATCCTCCAGAGCAAGACCTTCTGGAGTGGGTCCCAGGGACCAGAGAGGAGGGGACAGAGTGTAACCTCCTTTGGCAACTCTACCACATTGGAGAAGTGGCTAAGGAAGTCACTTTCTGGCATAAGCAGGTGTGACCCTGTGTCTCCTGACTGTCAACTTCAGAGGCGACCCTTAGAGAAAGGTAGGGGTCTTCAGAGACCACAACAGAGGATCGGGGTCCACAGCCAGGCTGGGACTGTCTTTCAAGAGCCCTTCTGGCTCCCTGGCATCCAGGCCATTAGCAGAGCAGACAGGAACTGAGATTTATGTCCTGGCCACCCAGCTGCTCGCTGGGAGGCACCCAAGGGCTTGGGCCGCACTCGGAATATTCAGCCACTGTCTTGGCCGGCCCCCACCCCACCTCACTTTAATATTACAACAATTTTTCACGCTGGAACTGAAATAGTGCAAAAAATGGGGCTGCTGTAATTGTTGTTAGATTGTGTGTCAGGCTGATAAGATGTAACAAATATTTTCCTCCCCACCAGGGTCTGTTTCCCTCTTGGTAATGGATGGAGAAACTTCTCATAGTCTACAAGCGATTGGTCGTAAAAACTTCGCCTGGAAGATTAATGTAATAATCAAAGGCCTTACTGGGAAAAAAATAGGAGGGAAATTAAAATAACCAAACCTTCCTACCTGTCCAGAAACCATCTGCCACCCTCCAAAGCACCAGCTCACTGGGCACCACTGTGGCCAGGACAAAAAGGGGTGGAGCCCAGGGGCCCAGAGGAACAAGGCCATGCGCCCCTTCCAAATCAGCCGCACTGGGCCCTGGGCAGCTGAAGGACATCATCCAGGCTACAGCCAGGTCCACTATCACAGGGCTCTGTGCTGTGGGATGCCTGACACCGAGGCCAGAGCCAGCCAGGTAAGAGGGCCAGTCCTAGGCCCCTTCCTCACCGCCGATGCTGCCGGCTTGGCTGCCTGGACTCATCTCACGCCTGCCTCCCTCCTGCTAAATCGAGTCAAGCTCCACACACTGAGGCAGGTGGTGTAGCCATGGGAGGGAATGACAGGTGCAGACTCCCATGGGCCCCTGTATCTGCAGCTCACCTTCCTCGTCAGACACCCTCGCCATCATCCCTGGCCTTCCCCACAAGGGCAAGACAAATGTCAAGCGCTAACGTGCACACCAGCACCCAATGCGCTCCAGCCACAACACTGGGCCCAACTGCAGCCATGGGCCAGGCCCGAGGGATGGGATGCCTCTGGCCTCCTGGTCCCCTTCTTGCTTGGATTAAAGCAACAACAGGACCCAGGCAGCCACAAAGTCACATCGCACCTCCCTATTGCCTCATGACACGATACCCTGTTTGTCCCTAGGGCAAGGAGCTTCCAGCTTGGAGCTGCTGAGGGCTGCCCTACAGACCCAGCTACGGTGACAAGGACACACTGAAGAACACAAAAGCCAATGGGATGAGTACTCAACGGCCACAGTGGGACCAGTGTGAGGCTACAACTGGAAGTACACTAAGCACCCATGGGCCCATAAATCGACGGGAGACGAGTCGGTCTCTGGGCAAAGAGCCCCCACTACCTGAGGTAAACATGCAGCCCGAGAGGTGTGGCCCTGTCTGGGAAGTAGGTTGGCACAGAGCACAGGGTAGAGGGGCACAGGGAACCCTGACCAATGCAATCCCAGTTGGGAGGTCAAGGTGGCCACCAACAGAGCTCAAGTCTGCAGTGAGGCTTGAGGAGGAGGGCAATTTCAGTCTGGTCCTCCCTGAACCCACACTCCCAGGCCAGTGAGGAGAAAAGCATCAGAGAACCCTACCTGAGAGAAGTGACACAAAGCCTAACCAGTCCTAGTAAGCCACCAAAAACAAGGAAAATCTGAGGCACTGACATCGCCAGGAGGAACCTTGGAGGTAAAACAGCCAGGCATCCTGGGTGGGAAAGGACAGAACCCACTGTGACCAACATGCCACCCACTCAGGTGTCAGTGACAAGGGAGGCCTGCTGTGGGGCTCACTACACTCCTTGCACCATCTCTGCAATAATCCTGTGAGTCTACACTGCTCTGAAACGTAAAGCATTTGGTGGCTGTTTGCAGCGCAAGGGATGGAACTCAGGGCCTCAGACATGCTACAAGTTTATTTTTTAAAAACTTAAAGGAGAACCATACCCCTGCAATCCCAGCACTCGAGACTAAGGCAGGAAGATTGCCATGAGTTCAAGGCCAGCCTGGACTATAAAGCAGCCTGTGAGGATCTCAAAACAACAAAAAAAAATTCACAGGAGAGACAGGTATCATAAAAATAACCTATAAGATTTTATTAGCAAACACACCAGGTAAGGAAGGGTTTCTTCAGAGCAACCACAGGAGAATAACAATAATAAAATAAGCCTTCAGCACATGACAGCACGGCAGACCACGCCCCCCAGGCTGGGCCTGGGCGCTTGACCACATCACTTCATGTACTTGTCCTGCTGGTCGGCCAGGATCTTGGCCGAGGACTTGGCGTCATAGAAGAGCTCACTGATCTCCTCTACGTGCTCCTTCTCGATGCCGTCCTTCCCGTTAATCTTGGCCAGCAGGTTGGCAGGGGTCAGCAGCTGCACCGAATACCTGCAGGGGACGGGGCCTGGTGAGCCTGGGCAGCCCCAGGAACCCCCCACCCACAGGCAGTGCAGGCTCCGGGAGCTGAGCCCCAGGCTGGGTTCAGCTGCTCGCTGCTCCAAAAGAGAGCAAGATGCCATTTCTGAGCACTGCAGTCACAGCCCGTCTGAGAGGGGTCAGAGGCTGCCAGAGCGACACACATGCCACCCCCACACCTTCACCACAGCCTCAAAGTTCTCCAGTGAAGAATGCCATTGTTCGCCAAGGGGCTGCAGACTGTGGTGTGCACAGCGCTGGGCAGGTATCGCCCAGGACAGCAGGAAGTTCACACTCTGCCAGTCGGAAGCCCCACCCGCCCAGGCTGAGATTCAGTGCTGTCCAGAGGCAGCGGCTTTCTGCTCGGAGCAGAGCTGACCCAGACATTCTGCCTAAGCCAACACCTTCAGGCCACAGGAACCAGTCTCTGCCTACTCACCTCGACCCCCCACTCCCTGCCAGGCCGCCAGAGGACGGGCCCTGCTTACTGGCTCTGTGCGGCTCCCAGACCTCAAACTTGAACCCCAGCAGCAGGCAGAGCGGCGTAGCCTGTGCCAGGGCAGGCGGTGCCCTCTCACCTCAGCGTGGTCTTGGTGCCAATCTCACCCAGGTGGTTCAGTGCCTCCTCACTGATGTTGATCCCCTCGGTCTGGGCTCGGATTTTAATGATCTTTTAGAGGAGAAGAAACAGTCAGCACCGGCCGACTTCAGGTGTTCCATCTAGAATAAGGCATCTGTTCTGCAGGGTTGGGAGTGGAACCCAGGGCCTCACCAGTGCCAGGCCAGTGCCCTGGCATGGAGCTCACCCCAGTCTTATCAGGCACCTGAAAGGCTTCTCTCACCCTGCATGGGCTGCAGGGCAGGAGGACGGTGGCTGCACCCCGGGGGCACGTCCATCTTGCAGTCTACCTGATGGCAGCACAGCCGGTGCATGGCGCTCACCTGACTAAAGGGCGACCCGGAGGCCCGCCTGGCACTGGGGAGCTGGGCCCTCTTCCCAGCTTGCCCGCTGCCCCTACAGCTGTACCCTTGCTCTCCAGCTGGGCATCACTGCCTAGGAGCACTCAGGCAAGAAGGGACATTTTTTATGTTGTTTGATAAATATGATGGCTAAATAAATCAAAAAAGTTACTTTTAAAGATTCCCCAGCCTGCACAGCATCGCCGGGAGATATCTAATCTATCAAGAGGAGGCTGTGGCGGGCTCCTGGCGGGCACAGGGCGGAGGCGGCGTGGCTGCCATCACTCGGTGGCATGGGTCTGCAGCGCAGCCGCGCTGAGTGATAAGGGCCAGCAGGATAATGATGTTGTGTGTTGTGGAGCCGAGATAACTCGAGGACTTCGAGCCTCATATAATACAGGAATTTTTCACTCTGGCAGCTCCGTAAACAAGATATCAAGAAGCCCTTGTTTAAATTAAACCCATAAAAACAGCCGGGTGAGGCCCAAGAACTGGAAAGCTGAGTCCCAGCTCTGCCTCCCAGAAGGAAAAGAGCCAAGGTACCGACCCGACCTCGCAGTGAGGAGTCCAGGCTCAGGGAGCCCTGGCTGGGAGGCCAGATGGGAAGTGCCCATCCTGGGTGCTCCAGGCAGCTAGATCCGCAACCAAGGCCACCATGGCCTGAGACGCTGGTTTACAGAGGATCAGAGGGTGAGCTCTGCCTAAGACCCCCTGATTCCCTCACACTTCAGTCATCAAGGGGCCATGTAAGCTACAGGCTGTCATCATATGCACCCCTGGCAATCCATGAGATCAAGCACTACCAGGCTCAGAGCCCGCACACCAGGAGCTCCCCGCTAAGGGCTCCTCCCAGGCTCCCTGGCTGAGGATTGAAGCCAAAGGCAGACAAGTGAAGAAAGATTCGGGAGCCACCAATCAAAGGACAGAGTCCCCTGCTGTATTCAAGGCTTCTGGCTGAGCCCTGGAGGCAAAGGAGGCTCAGGCCCTGCAGAAGCAGCATCTGTGGGGAAGTCCTGACATTCCAGGGAGACGCACCTACTGAACCGTAGCACCTGGGCAAGGACAGCACGCTGGACGGAGTATCCCTGTCCACAGGCTCCAGGGACAGCAGAGAGCTCTGCTCCTGTGCTCTCCTGAACTGTCTCAGATCACTCACTACTCGGTCACCTGAAGGCACAGGGTGTGGGGGCAGCAAGATGGGGGGCAGATGACACAAGCACACAGGGCTGGGCTGAGGTGACCATGGAGCTGGCAGGAAGGAAGCAAAGCACGGACCCAGGCGGAGGTGGCCTGGGGTGGTGCAGATCACTGCTGTGGGCATGGTGCTCAACATCCCAAGGCAGGCTGTGCCACAGCTCTGGGCTTGAAGGGATGGAGCAAAGCAATGTGAACTGACAAAGGGGGCCCCAGCTCTGTCACTCACTGTATGGCCATGGGACTCTTGCTTTCCAAGTCTTAAAAGTCTTGTTACTATAAAGCTGTAACAAGGACCATGCAGGGATCCATGACAGACATGAAGCCATTGACATCACCAACAGCAGTGGCCGCAGGAAGAATGATGCTGCAGGCCACAAAGCCCTGGTGACATCTCGGCAGGTGCCAGATCTCTTGCTGAGCAGCCGAGGACTGAGGCTCAGAGATGCACCCAGTAGCCCAAGCCATGAGAGAGTACAGAGGGCCACAGGGCGCTCCGAGGGCACCTGGTCTGCTGCAGGTGCGAGGCTGCCTCCTGCGGGACACCAGGGGTTCAGTGACTGTGATGGCAGGTGCTCTGCGGTGTGTCGAGGACTGAAGGTTCCTGGGAACAGCCCAGACTCTCTGCTTCTGTTTCTGCCTCTGCTCAGTCGTCTCCTGGGATCCACCTGACCCTTGCTCAGCAGCAAGCGCCCCCACCTGGGGATGGACCCGGAAGTCAACACCATCCCCTACTACGACACGCAGTGGCACTGCAAGCATCACTGCCCCAGCACTGTCAGTCTGGTCTCAGAGGGGTCTGACCCCGGAAACACGTCACCAGCCTGTCCCGGTTGCTGTCATAAGAAATGCCACAGGGCCCTGGGGGGCCTTGAGAGTACCAAAGCCCCTACTCCCAAACTGCCAAGACAGCCACGGCCACCTGGGGCACCTCCAGCAGGAAGGCCAGGTGGCAGTGACTAAGAACATGGTCTAGGGATAGATGGCCTGAACTTCTCCCTGTCAACTCCTGGCCACTGAACCTGGGCAAATCAATCAGCCTGAGCCTTAATGTCCTCATCTGTGAGACTGAAAATAGTGCTGGCCTCCCTGCCTGGGGTCACGGGATACAAGGGAACCATGCGGCCAGTCCTGTCCAGGGCTCAGCACCACGCCCAGCAAGAAGCCCATGCCCCAGTGCGCCCTGGGGTCCAGGCACAGTGCACCAAGGACCACGAAGCATCCGCAGCTCCAAGTGTACCAGACCCTATGGGACCCCAGGCAAGGTGAGTTCTACACGTGCTGTCCTGTGGGATACCAGCCCAGGGCCGGGCCTCAGCCTGGCTTTGTGTCCCAGTTACGTGGCTCAGTGGCCCAGCCATGGCAGACGAAGTCCACAGTCATCTTGGGGACTGCCTGGAACTACCCCCGGAGACCACACATGCCAGCATTAGAGGCCCTGGTGACACAGGGCACACAAATCAAGCAAGGGCCTCCTGAGAGACACTCAGGACTGCACCCCATGGGACAGAACCAACCTCACCCACCATCGCTACCAGCCCAGACCCAAGCCGAGGCCTTTGTATGGCCCTGCAGCAGGCGCTGTGGGCTGGGCCCAGAGCCAGGTGGCCCCGTGTCCTATGTGAGGCCCTCCCTGCAAGGCCACAGACCTGTCCCAGGTGCCTGTCTCAGCCACGGGACGCTACTTCACCAAGATTGCTGGGGACCCAACGCAGCCCTCAGAGACTTGCCAGGCCCAGCCTCAGAGCCCCCTGAAACTGGGCACCATCCAGCACGGCTACTACCAGGAGGCAAGCAGTGGCCCCTCCAGGTTGGGGGCTGCATCATCCCACACCCCAGGAGCTGCCTATGCTGGGCTCCGCTAGGCAGAAGAGCACTTGGCCCCATCCTCTGGGCAGAAGGGTATGGCAGGGTCTGGCTGGGGCCACACAGGACAACTTCTAAGTCGCTGCTTCCCTTTGCCAGGGCCGGTGGCTTCCCCAGTGGCTGCCACGGGGCCCGTCTCATGATCCTTGTCCCCAAGCTCATCAGGAAGGACTGGCAAGAGAGAGACCAGCCAAGCCCTGGTTCTGTAACAGCTCAACCGTGCCCAGCCCCCACAAGTGTCTGTCAGACAGGCGAGCTGGGCCTCGGAGGCTCACCTGCTTCATCTCTTGTGGCGTGTACAGCATAGTCCGGATGATC
The DNA here is from genome assembly GCA_004363535.1 of Dasyprocta punctata. Taxonomy (NCBI): domain Eukaryota; kingdom Metazoa; phylum Chordata; class Mammalia; order Rodentia; family Dasyproctidae; genus Dasyprocta; species Dasyprocta punctata. Next base: position 7,880 of record RJWM01051247.1, read on the forward strand.
ATCACGCGGTCCAGGAGGTCGAGAGGGATGCCGTGTGGAGAGGTGATGTCCTCAGTGCCCCTGCAAGGGCCAGACACAGTCTCATCACTAAGTCTCTCCCAGACAGGACACTGGACACCGGACTCCCAGACTGGGCACCCTGACCACAGGTCAGCTGGTTAGCATCCCAAGAACCAGAGCCAGACACAAGGAAACAGACTTGCGGGCAGCCAGAGAAAACATGTCCATCCACTTAGGAACTAGCGGGGTCAGAGGAAATTTGGCAAAAAGCATAAAAACACCAAAAACCATCCTTGGAAATAATCACCTAAGTATTCACCCAGCTTCCGTATATGCATTTTCACAAATTAGACTAAGCATGCGTATGTTTTTGGTCTAGGCTGCTTCAGCCCTAATAATCTTATTGAATATTTGCCTAATAAAGGATCAAGTATTGTACTGAACCCAAATTGCTGAGCATTATACAGCTTCCACGCTTGCAGTTACCTTACTGGTGCACACAGCCAAGCACATTTCCTCTGCCACTGTCTGCCGTAGTGCCAGACGGGACCCCAAGTACCCACGTGAATGAATGCACTGCTGTCCTGAACAAGGTCACAGGAGTGACCCGACCTCACGGCATCGTGCCAGCACCAAGCACCCTAGTCAGTAAACACGGTGCCGGTTAGTGGCTTAGAAGAGAGGGAAAGGTAAGGCTGCAACTGAATTTGTGACCAGAATCACGGGGAGAATTAAGTTTATGAACTGAGGTGTGTAGTTATGAGATGTTTGCAGACAAAATGTGGCACTGGTCCATGGACCTGACACACCTCAATTCCTCTTTCATCCCCTTTTCTCCCCATTCCCCTTCCCTCCATCTGTTGATCCCCTTCACATTTGAGGAGCTAGCTCCCTACTTCCTGCTATTGTTTATTTTGCTCTTTAATTTATTTCTATGTTAGGTTTCTCATATAAGAGAAACTCTGCAATATTGAAGACTGTGTGTCTGATTTATTTCACTTTACACTACGTTCTCATGGTACACCCATTTTCCTATCAATGACTCAAGTTTGTGCTTCTTTATGGTAGGGTAGTACTCCATTATGTGTAAATATGACATTTTCTTTATTTATTCATCTGCTGATAAGTCATACAGGCTGGTTCCAATAGATTTAGCTATTAGGAATTTTGCTACTATAAATACTGTTTTGAGTTACATAATATATTTAGATCTAGAAGACATCAAAATCCCAGATGTAAATACATATTGTAACAACAAAAAAAAAACAACTCTGAACTCCTATTCACTGAAGTATAAGTACAAATGTTTTACTGTAAAAAAATACAACTAACACATGCTGGCATGGGACAAATCCTGAAAACATGATAAGTAAAATAAAGCAGACACAACTGGGCATGGTGGCACATGCCTGTAACCCTGGCACTTGGGAGGCTGTGGCAGGAGGATCGCTGGAGTTCCAGGCCAACCTGGACTACAGAACGAGACCCTGTCTCAAAAAATAAAAACAAAACAACAACAAAATAAACCCAATCCAAAAGGACAAATGTTAGGAGTCCGCATAGAGGATACCACTATAATAGTCACACTCATGAAGACATAAAGGAGAGCACAGGTTCCCAGGGACTGAGGGGAGAAGGCAACTTGAGGCCCAGGGGTTACTGTTTCTGTTTTTAAGGCCATGAAAGAGTTTCAGAAATACACAGTGCTGATGGTTGTACATCCTTGTGAATGTAATTAATGCTAGTGAATTAAAAACAGTTAAAATGGGCCAGGTATAGTGGCATGTGCCTGTAATCCCAGCACTCTGGGAGGCTGAGGCAGAGAATAACATTTGAGACCAACATGGGCACCTTAGCAAGATCCTGTCTCAAAATAAAAATATTTTAAAGTGGGGCATGGGCCCAAGAAGACCCTGGTGGGAAGCACTGCCTGGATTCTCCCTGCCACGCAGCCCATTTACTGCTGACCACAGCAGGGGTTCTGGGCCGGGGACCAAGCGCTTTTGCACAGCAGCTGGTAAGCGCTATGTTTTAGTATTACATTGCTAATGATAAGCTCCATTTGCTAATAACTGCATTTTGGCTAAAATTCCATTACTTATCCTAGAAGTTTGTTTCTGTCAATTTTAACGCTTTATGGTTCCAGAGCATCTTCTACACATATAGCGCACTGCTGTGAAGCCTCAGGCCCAGCTCCCCACGGAGCCAACACGGCAGCCCTGCAGGAGCAGGGCACTGTGCCTCAACACGTGGAACCTGCGCTTCCTCTTCCGAGAGCACAACAGCAGGCGCCTCTCAAAGAGCTCGGCTTCTCTGCCAAGACACTGTGGATAGGCTGTCCCGTGCCTTGTGACACATCTGGCAGCCCCTACAGCTGTGACAGGTGAAACCATCTCCAGATATCACCAACATCCCCAGGGGCAACAGTGGCCCTGGGTCAGTATCTCAGAACTGCCACTCTGTCTAACCCTGTGACTGCAGGGACACAGGAAACACAGCCCTGGAAGGTGGAGGCTACCTCACCCATGTCCCCTTAACCTTACTCAGTGGGCACAGTAAGGGCCACAGAGACAATGTCTGATATTGGACAAAGCCACCAAAGACGTCCAAATGAAAAGAACA
>RJWM01051248.1:0-10379 GCA_004363535.1 Dasyprocta punctata
GGCAGCCACTGTATGCTCTGTCTCCCTAATTCCCCTTCTTCCTGGGGTGATGAGGATGGACTCCTGCAGGGCGTGGCTCTGTGAGGATGGCTTTAGATGCCGCCCAGTGGCCCAGATCGACGTCTTGCGCTTGTGTCTGTCTGGAGTCCTCTGCCATGCAAAGTGGGCTTCCTGGGTGTGGGTGTGCATGGACCTCTCCCCATCCGTCCCCTTGTGGAAGGGTGTTCCCAGCTGGGGCCGCTGCAGGCTGTCCTGTGGCACCACTCTTGCCCGCTGAGGACCACTGGGTGTGATGGAGAGAAGGGGCTGGGGCCGCTCCGTGAGCCTCCACATCCATGCTGCGTTGGTTTTTGGCTGCAGTCTGGGTGGTGGTGATGGTGTGTGTGTGTGTGTGTGTGTGCGCGCGCACACGCGCGTGTGCCAGTGCCACTTCTCATTTGGCTGTGAATTCTGTCGTTGTTGAGGTCTCAGTGACAAGAATGAGTGGCCCATTCTCCCCAGTTTCTTTTTGTTCGTGAAATCAGAGGGCACAGCTGACCCAGATGGTCGCCCTGCAGGGGGCCTCCGCTACAAGAGGTGGCCTGGGGCCTGCATAGGACCAGAACTGGAGGTGGTCACAGAGACGAAATAGCGCCTCCTGTGGGTCTCAGATGGCAGCGCACTCTGCCAAACCCCAGCCTGGGTGATTAAACCCCGCCCGAGAGGAGATTCAGCAAGCTCCAGGCCCAGTCCTGGAGGTGGAGTGGGGGTTGCTAATCGGACTTATCCAAACCCTCCAGGCGCCTTCAGGGTTGATTTGGAGGTACAATTCGGTAGAATTCGGGTGGATAAGCCCCTAGAACAATGGCGCTTTGTGGCGTCCTGATTAGTGCTGTTTGACCAAAGGGCTTGCTGTTTTTCTTCTTCTTTCCTTCCAATCCATTTATTCAGTGTTTATTTCTAGTGATGTTTGTCTTCAGTGGCCAGAACACACACACACACACACACATGCACACACATACACATGCACACACACACACATGCACACACACACACATGCACACACACACACATGCACACACACAGCTTGGGTGTCTCAGCGTTACCTGCAAAACTGCTTTCTCCAAAACAACCCGCAATTTACTTCCTTTCCTCTCGGACCCACGAGGCCAGGAACATGCTGGAGCCCCCTCACCAGCTGATGGTGGACAGGCCAGCGGCTCTCTTCTTCCCAACAGAATTTGGCTGGACCTCAGTTAACACGTGTGATCAGAACGAAATCCTTGAAAATGGCCCCCGACCGTGGCTGTAGCATGGCCCAGAAGGGGCCCCAGAATTTCCACATTTCCTTCTCTTTCCGCAAATCGAAGGAGGCTGTTTTCTTTACGTTTCCTTTCAGTTGTCTGTGTAAGCTGGGCTGTGCCCCGATATCTAAGTACAGGACAGTGGTTCTTGGCATGGAGTGGTTTCTCCCTCCTCGGTGGTGTCGGGCAGTGTCCGGAGACACTGGGCTGGCCCAGCTTAGGGTGAGGGCTGCCACTGGCAGTAGCAGGTGGAGACCAGGGCGGCACTCTGCAAACTTCAGTCATAGGACAGTACCCGCTACAGACTGGTCCAGCCCAGGGGCAGCAGTGTCAAGGCCCCAAGCGTCACACGTATAAAACACTGGCCTCTGTCTCCTCCCATCATGACCACAACAGCGAAGGATTAGGATTTACTTTCCCCCCACACACAGGACCCTTATGCTCAGTACAACTGGAAACTTGGAAAACAATGGGGATATTGTATTAGCGTACTCAGCCTGTCCCAACAAAACAGGAGAGTGGAGGCTGGGAGGCTTAAACAATGGATACTCATTTTATTACATTGCGGGAGGCCGGTTGTTCAAGATCAAGGTGCCAGAAAATGTCACTTTGCTGATCAACTCTTTCTCCCTAGCCATCCTCCTGCTGTGTCCTCACACGGCCTTTCCTTTCTGCCTGTGTGTGGAGACAGAGAGATCGACTTCGACTCTTCCTCTTATTAGAAGACCACCAATACTGTCAGGCCAGGGCCTCACCCTTGTGACCTCACTTAACCTCAGTTGCTTCTCTAGCCCTGAGTGCAGAGTTACCGTAGGGCCTCCGGCAGTGGTGGTGAACCTGTAGCATGCCATAGCAGCACACACAGCCCTCTCTGTTGGCGCACGAACCAAGTGGCCATGTTGTTTTCTCTAAACTAAAACCTCAGTATTCAGGTTTAATTGCAGTGTTGGCACTTCGCGATAAATAAGTGAGTGTTGGGTTATAGTTGCAGCGCTTGGTCACTAAAAGGTTCACCATTGTCGGCCTAGGCCTTCAGCCTACAAATTTGGGGGACCCTGATTCATTCCATATAGACCTGCCTTTATAGGCTTAAATTGTGTTTTCCTTTGTATTAAGAAATATATTTTGGCACTTGGGAGGCTGAGGCAGAAGGATTGCTGTGAGTTCCAGGCCAGCCTGGGCTTCAAAATAAGTTCAAGGCAAATGTGAACTATATAGTGAAACTTTGTCTCAAAAAACCAAAAGGCAAAAAAAAAAAAAAAAAGAAATATATTTTGACCATGTGATCATATATCACAGGTATCAATTTACTCTAACTCCATGTCATTTATAATCTGTATAAGAAAATAATCTGCACAGTTTGACATTTTTCATAGCCAATACTCCTGAATCTAATGGCTTAGGAGCATTCACATTGTTGTGCAGTCATCGCTACCACTCATCTTGAGAACAGTCCTTCCTTTCTTCCTTCCATCCCTTCCTCCTTTCCTTCCTTTTTTTTTTTTTTTTTTTTTTTTTTGCCTGTGCTGAGGGGGGAATCTAGAATTTTTTCATCTTGTGAAATGGAAACTGCTGCACTGAACACATAAGTCCCTGTTTTCCCCTCTCCCTAGACCTGCACTCACCATTCTACTTTTTGTCTCTCTGAGTTTGACTAGCCCAGGGGCAACCTGTAAGTGGAATCCATTTATCTGACCTTTCGTGACTGGCTCATCTCACTTAGCATAACATCCTCAAAGTCCATCCATGTTTAATATATGACAGGATTTCTGTCATTTTTAAAGGCTGAATACTGTTCAAGTATGTGTCTAGACCATATTTGTATTGTTTTGTTTTTTGCTTTTTGTTTTTTGGCACCAGGAATTGAACTCAGGACCTTGCACTTGCCAGGCAGGCACTGTACTACTGAGCTCTATCCCTGGCCGTAGACCAGATTTTGTTTTATCCATATATCCATTGATGAGCAGTTGGGTTTTCATAAAGAATTTTTAATTTTTTTTATTTTAAAAACAAAACAAAAGAACGGTTAAAAATGATACAGAAAATTTCAATAAAATAGTAGGAAACTAACACCAGTTAATATATTGCATATTGTTATCTTAGAAGTAGTTGTTCAGATTACAAGATTTAGACATGAAAAAAATAAACAAAACACAGACTATTCTTTCTGATAAACTTACAGAGATTAGTAAGAGTTAGCACGGATATACAAAACACAAAAATTATACACATTAGTCACATTGATAGGGTAATGTGTAACATTTAGATACATGTAAACACTCTGTAATGTTCAAATCAAGTTAAGCATGAAATGAGTTACTTCCTCATTTTTTTTTTGGGAGGGAGTGTCAGGAATCGAACTCAGGACCTTATGCTTGCAGGCAGGTACTATGTCACTGATCTATATCCCCAGCCCTACTTCCTCATTTCTTCAAGGTATAAATTCTCCCTTCCAGCTTTGGGAAATGCAGAGTATGTTATTGTTATTTCTGTTTGCCCTGGTGCAGTAGCACCCAGAGCTTTGGTTTCTTGCTGACTGCAGTTCAGTACCCGCTGATCAGTCTCCCCCATCTCTCCCTTCCCCCGTCTCCTCACCCTCTGGGGACTACTGTTCTCTCAAATACCAAGAGGTCAGCTTTCTCCGGTTCCAGCACGAGTGTGAACGCACAGCAGCTGGGCTTTCTTCTTTCGCATGGTGATCTCCAGTTCTGTCCACGTTGCCACGAATGACGGGATTCCGTTCTCTGTGGCCGAGAACCACTGCCTCGTGTATTTATCCCACACTGTCGTCATTGGTTTGTTGATGGACACCCAACCCGCAGTGAACTCGAAAGTGCAGGTGTCCCTTGGGTCTGCTGATTTCATTTCCTTTGCGTGTGCCCAGCAGTGGGTTGGCTGGGTCACACGGCAGTCTTCCTTTACTTATTTATGTTTGAGGACTCGCTGTACTGTTTTCCATAAAGGCCACAGAACCAACACCCCCACCAAGAGTGGGCAGGTTCCTCTAGCTCCCCATCCTCACCAGCGCTTGTTATCTTTAGTTCGTTCGATCTGGCCACTCATATTAGATGGAGGTGATACCTCCTGGTAGATTGTATTTGCGTTTCCCCGATGATCAGCGATGTTTCGCATTTCTGCCTGTACTTGTGGGCCATTTTCATGACTCTGGAAAACATCTCTTTAGCTCTTCTCGTGTTGAGGTTCTCTAGAAGAACAGAAGCGATAGAATGTGTATGCAATTATGAAGAGGATTCATGAGATTGCCTTACAGAATCAGAGCCTGGAGAGAGGTGCCTGCAGGCTGGCGAGCCAGAGAGAACCCCGGGATGGCTCAGTCCAGGGACCGGAAGCCTAAGATCAGGAAGCCCGGGAGCTCCCTGGACTCGCTGGTGTGAGCCCCGCAGAAAGGCAGAGGAGTCGGAGTCTGCAGTCCGCTGGCCGTGGCGGTAGCTGAAGGTGTTCCCGCTCAAGAATGCTGCTTGCACGTGCTGCTGGACGCTTCTCTCCCATTCCGCTCCCCACCCTACTGGATGGTGCTGCCCTCATTCTGGGAAGGCCTCCCCGACCCAGTTTGCAGTGCCACCTGCAAGTCATCTTGGGAGCGTCCTCACAGACACACCCAGGAGCGTGCTCTCCTGATTCCCTCCGTGTGGCTCAGTGCAATCAAGCCGATAGTCAGGATTAAGCACCACAGATCTCTGCTTGCCCTCCGCTCCTGGGGCTTGAGCCCAGGGCCTGTGCATTGAGCTACAGCCTGTTTCTGAGGCAGGCTCTCACCAAGTTGCCCGGGCTGGACTTGAACTGGTGATTCTCCTCCTCAGGTCCTCGGCATGCTGGGATCATTGTTGCCCATTGTAATTGAGTCTTGTGTGCGAAGAAGGATCCCCAAGTTGGGTCCTTGGTGTCCAGTGTGCGACTACTCTGTGGACATGGGAAGCCATTTCAGCTGGTGTATGGTGGCGTGGCACCGGCACAGAGAAGCCCGGAGCAGGGTCCCTTTCCTAAGGACTCTGCTGTGGCAGCACCTGCTGTCCTGAGACAGGTCCTTCTTCCTTCCGGTTCCCTTCGGCTCAGTCCAGAAGAGCAGTAGAAGAAGCAATACTGAACGTGCTGCGGACGCACGCAGCAGCCCCCTTCCCACCATGGTCTTGCGTCGGGATCCCATGCTGCCAGCACCTCCCCACGCCCCCGGAGCTTCTGGCCGTGGCCCTCGCGAAGGAGGGCAGTGACAGCCCCCTGCCTGTTTCATTCTCTCCCCAGATGGACTCCGCTCTTTCCAGCCCCTGTAACTTTACTTTCCTGCAAAAATATAAACTTCCGCCCCGGGTGTATGAACTTTGGGGACGCCCTGGGATCGGCATGATGATGTTTTATCTTAATTTGAAAGGATTCTTGATTATTCCAAAATGCGGTGACTGCCAGAATCACTGCTCTATATTTGGATTTGACATGGAGCCAGCGTCACCACATGACTCAGTCCCTGCGGAACTTGAAGTTTACCGGCCTGCAGTGAGTGTCTCTCAGCTCAGATTTGCTTAAAACTGCATTTACGTAGGACCATCCAAAGGAATTTCTTTGTATTTCGGTGCAGAGTTACAGTAGGACGACGGAATGATCTTGGTTCATTTTTTTTGTATTGAGCAGCATCTGCCTTCTGGCCTGGGGCAGAGATCTGGGGACGTTATTTGCTGGGGTTACTGTGTTACCCTTTATTTGGCTCCTGGTTGAGGATGTAGAATATGTCGGGAACAAATACGGAGCTGGTTGACATCATTAAAAACCAGTTGCAGAATCTGTATTATCTGTAGCCATTCATGTTGTCTCACAGTTTGCATCGTAAGTCCTTTAGCCTGCGTATCTCTCTCCCGACATGTCAAAGCAATCATTCCGGAAACCCGAGGAGATGCATGAATTTGTAAGGCGGGCCCTCCCAGCAGGGCTTTCTGGCTTATGCACTAGAGTGCATTTAATCTTCATTTTACATTGCTGATTAACTTTCAGTACAGCTCAGGTATTAATTTACAGTTTCTTTTTAAATTAATTGCATTATGGGCTGCTTTCATGGGGTTTTTTTTGTTTTTAGTTTTTTGGTTTTTTTTTTTTTTTTTTTGGCTTAACAGCCTGCTTTTAGAGGCAAAGCATTTGACAGGGCTGAAGGGAAGGTGTTCACTGGTTTTAAGTTTTTTACATCCACTTTAAAGACATTTTTTGTTCCGCATGAGACCACGTAGTGGTGGGTTTGCAGAATATAAGTATCTCGCCATCACCAAATTTCAGCTGTGCAAGTCAACTTTCAGCTAGGTTCTTGGCAAAGTGTTTATTTACAGTCCGTCATCATTTCGTGCTAGGTGGCTATTTGTCTTTGTCGCCGAATGGCGGCAGAGTATTAATCTTGTATGAAATTCAGATAAACAGGGAGCAGATGGATTTATGGCTCTGGAAACCTCGCAGCTCTGCAGCCGTGGTGAGCGAGCGCTTGAACCATGAATAAAGTGTCTCCGGGCGGAGGCTGGTGAGGGCTGGCACCACCCACTTGGCCATGGTACACATCGAGGTATCGGGTGTGTTTTCTGCTGTGCGTCTTCTCTGGATTGTTCACAAAGCAGTGCTGGCCTCCCCCTGAGGAAAGGAGTGTTAGGGTGACCGTTGGAGGAATGCACAGGACCAGCCCAGGGTACTCCATGCCCCAAGAATCTCAGCAAGTCCTCAAGAATCTCTAGATCTTGCAGAAAGTCTCCTCACACCCACCCCACGGCCTTGGAGCAGCCAGGCAGGGAGAGAGGAGACCATGGAGGTGTCGGCTGCCCAGCAGCCCGGGCATCTTATTAATAAGCACAGTGTGTGGCCTTCAGTGTGGGCACCCAGCTTGGTGGGAAGGCGTGTGGTGTGGGCAGCAGGTGTGCTGGGCCAGACGGGATTTGGAGAATGGTTGCTAAATTGATCAATTTCAGAGTGCATAAAAAATGCGCAGATCTTCTGGTAATTCGAGCTGGGAAGCCAGAGAATCTGCCCGATGGGAGACTGCCGGATGGGGACCTGGGCAGAGGAAGCGATGTTTGGCGGCTTACCTCCCGGACTTTTGCGGGGAGAGACTTTATGTCAGAAGGGAGCACAGGTGACTGCCACTGAGTCATCGCCCTCTGGGGCCTGCTTGTGACCCTGGAACAATGCAGTGGCCCCACCATCCACCTCCTATTCCTTCTCAGATAGGAGTCACTGGTCCTGACTTCACTGTGTGAGGGCAGGGAAGAAGAGCTCGACTGAGCATTAGTTCATTTGCGATTTGTGCCCAATGTGGTGGTGTTTAAAGGGCCGCATTGGGATAGATTCTCATACCAGCCTGCCACCGCGTGCGACCCCCTCACCAGCGGCCGTCAGCATATCCACTGTGGCCTCCCTGAGTTCAGATGTTTCCGGACCCCCCCCAGAGCTCCACCCCACCCCCAGCAGCCACCGTCCACTCCTCCTGCTGTGCTGCTGTGTGCAGCCTGCCCCGTGCCTCCGAGGACCCCCTGTTCTGTTCTGGACACTTCCCGAACACAGAACCATGTGCTGCGTGCATCCACTGTTCCGTGTAGCTAAGCAGGGATTATGTGTGTTCTATTCTCACTGGGAACAGGATGGTAAAGTGCATGTTACATTCAAATAAACATGAAAATGTAGTGTGGAAACCCCTTGGCTGTCATTCTTTTACACCACTATTTATGAATTTTGTACCATTGTAAGCCAATCTGAAAAAAAAAAGTCTGCTGTCACTATGAACATATTTTGCCTTTAAATGAAGTGGGATAATCTTTCTAAAAGATGGCTATAACGAAGATTAATATGGATCTGCGAGCCAAATGACTCTTTAGCTGTTGAAATAATACAGAAAGATTTTAAAGATGAAAGCGCGTTTTTTTAATCGGGCGTGAGGGTACACTCGGGAGGCTGAGACACAAAGGTCTCTGCAGGTTTGAGGCCAGCCTGGGCTAATACTGAGTTCAAGGCCATCCTGAACTACATAGCGAGACCTCCTCTCAAAAAAAAAAAAAAAAAAAAAAAGGAGGATTTTGAGAAAATTGCACTTTTAAAGATGTTTCCATCTTCCGTCCTTTTCCGTTTTGAAGTGTCGTGTGTTGGTGCTTTCTCGTGGTTGGAAGGTGATAGGTTGGTTTTAGAAGGTGCTCAGCTGTTTAGAAGAGGGTCAGTAAGTGGGCTCAGAGTGGAGAACCGCGCAGAACGCGCTCCGCGTGACTCTGGAATCGGACTGCATCTGCGTGACTCCATATTTTGACCCAGGGCTACTGCGAATGGAGTGAGGCGTAGAAACAAACTTAAGTGTGGACCAGGACATTTGGAGAAGGAAGAGTAGCACTGGAACAGTCCCCGTGGGAGAGACTGAATTGTGTGATTAGACCACGCAGGTCATTTATACAGGTCCAGGGCGCGTGCTTAGGTGAGTAATTAATTCAGGTGACTATCAGCCCTCTTTGCTTCCCCCAAGTCATCATTTTGCACTGATCTCAATCTTTTCCAGGCTGGTACTTAATTTTTCATTAATTGCGTGCAAATTGGGGGCAAATTCCTTCTCTCTTGACTTCCTTTTCTTTTTCTTAGAAGTGCTAGGGATTGAAGCCTGGGTCTCACATGGACCAAGCAAGTGCTCTACCACTGAGCTACACCGCCAGTGCTTCAGTTCCTGTTCTTCTGTGGTTGTTATAGTCCTTAAAATGATCAGCTTGGAGAACCCTGGCTGGGTGTGGGAACTGGAAGGAAGCTCTTGGCTGCATCAGAACGGCACCTCTGGGAATGCCCTAGGAGGGTGGAACTGTTCTGTGTCCGTGCGATCTTTGGGAACAGCCACCAGCTGCAGGTGACTTTGGAGCACCTGGCCTGTGGCTAGTGCGATTGAGGGGCTGAATTTTGAAGTTTTTTGAGACAGGTTCTCCCTGTGTAGTACAGGCTGCCCTTGAACTCACAGCGATCTTCCTGCCTCAGCCTCCCGAGTGCTGGGATGACAGGCATTTGCCACCATACCCAGCTCAGTTTTGAGTTTTACTTAGATGCAGCCAGTGGCTCCCTTCACTGGACAGAGCAGATAGCAGTCTCATTGGATGGATGAGAATGCCGAGTCCACACTGAGCTGGTCGGAGAGCTGGGCTAACCTGGGCTTTCTTTTTAGAGGTGTCCAGAACCCAGGGTAATAGTGTGGTGGACTGACAACTGGTGGCCAGCTTGGAACACCCAGCTGAACCGAATCAGCATGGTGCTGGGTGTGGATGGCCCACCTGAGGACTGTTTCCAACAACATAAAAAGGAGACCTGGAGAGGAAGAAGTGGTGATGTTGGTTCTCCTTTGCCGTGGGTTCTTCTGGAGGAGCTTGTCGAGCTTCCTTCCTGATGTGAACTTGGCTTCTCTCATTATTAGAGGGAGTCTGGACCTTGTTGTTGCTGAGAACGGCTGCGGTTCACTTTGGGGGAGCTCTGGTCCTACTTTGAGCACCGCTTCCTGGCTCTGGAGGGGAAGATGTGTGCTGCTCAACCTCCAGGAGAAGCTTGTCATACTGGCTTCCTGATATGAACTCGGCTGTTCTCATTGTCGGAGGAGCTCGGGACCAACCTTGTTGTCACTGGGGATGGCTGTGGTACTTTGCCGGGGGGCCCTGGTCCTTACTTTGAGCATCGCTTCCTGGCTCCAGTGCAGATCCCTCAGCCTACTGGCACAGATCCTTCATCCCACTGGCACGGACTTTCTAGCTTCCCCACTGACCTTTGGACCTTCCCCACGTGGACCCATGAAACAGACTGGCGTGAGTCATTGTCGTGGGCTCTAGGCCTCGAATTGGACTCCTGGCGGGCCACTGTCATGGGCTCTAGGTCTTCAGCTGGACTCATGCAGAGCATTGCCATGGGATGCAGGCCCTCAGCTGAATTCTTTGGGTCTTTAGTGTGTGGACAGATTTCCTGCACTTTTTTGTGTTTGACTCTTTGGGTGATTATTATAAAATACTATAAATTATGTGTCCTACATTAAATGGTTTTCCTTGCAAACCCTGACTCCAACAGGTGCCTAATCCCTTTGGAAGGAGGGTCTCAAAAGTGGTGCTTTCCTCT
>RJWM01051249.1:0-10492 GCA_004363535.1 Dasyprocta punctata
TGTATAGCTCAGGTCGACCTTGCCGCCCCCGTTGTAGCCCAGGCCGGCCTCGACCTCACAATGCTCCTCCTACCTCAGCCTTCTGAGTGCTGGGATTAAAGGCGTGCGCCACCATGTCCGGCTCCTTTGTGCTAGTTTTTTAGTCACAGTCTCTTTTTGCTTTAACCCCAGCAGCCACTGATTTTTTGCGCCATCACTATAGTTTTGTCATTTTGAGGATGAGAGCTCATACTGTCCAAGTCATGTATATCAAATTTCTTTTTATTACTAAATAGTACTGTATTCTTGCCTGGCAAGTGCAAGGTCATGAGCTCGATCCCCAGTATCAAAAAAAAAAAAATAGTATACTGTATTCTATTGTACAGATCTATCACAGTTTGTTTAATCATTCAACATTGAAGGGTATATGAGTTTCTAGTTTTTGATGATTATGAATAGAGCTGCTATAAAAATTCGTTTGCAAATGTTTGTGTGAACGTTTGTTTTTCTAGGGTAAATACATGGAAGTGAGATTGCTAGAGTTACACTACCATTCATGGTAACTAATTAGAGTTTAGGTACTAAAGTAGATACAGCAGTAGTGGCGAACCTATGGCATGTATGCCACAGTCAGCTGTTTATTATTGAAAGCTCTACAGGGTTTGCCATCAGTAGGGTAGAGTAACAGAGACCCCTGTTTGAATCCTGCTGCTGCTTTTACTATTCTTAAAACTTTGGGTATTTTTAACCTCTTTGTGCCTTAGTTTCCTCATTTGTAAAATGAAGCTAATAACGTGGGATCATTGTATGAAATAAATCACATACTAAGGATAAAATACTGAGCAATATATGGATGGCATCCTGAATATTTTATCTCATGTTTATTAAAATGTTTTCTTGTCAGAAACATTTGTCTAATTTAAATGAAAAATTAAGGAACCTATCAGTATGGTATGTTTGATAAGCAAGTCTTCAAACCATGTGGGGAAAATTTTTAAAGTTCTCTATGGTGATATGTTTAGGAACATAGATATGTAAGAGTTCTGTAAAATACGTAAAGGTTGGACCAGATACCCAATTTTTGTGGTGTGACTTGCCCTACCATATTTACCAAAAATTGAGTGTATTGCCATATTTCATACAAGAAGCTACAAAAAATAGCTCAGAATCAACTAACACTCATTGAATACTTTCTATATATCAAGCCCAAGCTAGGCATTCTTAAATTATGTAAGCCTAACTACCTCCCCACAAAATAAACCATTTATATGCCCACTAAACCTTATTTTTACACTTAAAAAATTTTTTGGTGCTGGGAATTGAACCCAAGGCCTTTCACTAGTTAAGTATGCAACCTATTACTGAGCTACACCCCCAGTGCCTACACTTTTTTTAAAAAAAGGCTAATTGTTGACAGTAATGAGGCATGATTTCTCAGAGCCCTCATGATTGAGCCATCTGTGATTTCTCAAGTATTTTATTTTATTGAAGTTTTTATGTTAGTATATGTTTGAAATTTATAATGCATTTATCATAGGGAATTGGTACATATACATAGCACATCTTCATGTTTGAAATTTATAATACATTTGTCATAGGGAATTGGTACACATACATAGCACATCTTCGTCGTTTTTTACTTCCTCTTCCCCTCTCCTTCCTCCCATCTTCTCACTTACTCATCTTCTCCCGTCTCCATATCCCCTTCCCATCTCTACAAAGTTTATCTCCATGTTTCCTATTATTTCTCTTTTATTTTGCTCTTCTGCATTTCTTATGTAAAGTAAACCATGTGATATTTAACCTTTTGTGTCTGATTTATTTCATTTAGCATCATGGTCTCAAGGTGTATCCATTTTTCTCATAAATGACTCAAAATTTGTCCTTTATGGCTGAGTAGAACTCCATTGTGTGTGTGTGTGTGCATGTGTGTGTGTGTGTATGCTATATTTCTTTTATCCTTTCATCTGTTGGTGAACATAGGCCACTTCCAAGATTTAGTTATTGTGAGTTGTGCTGCTATAAACATAGATGTGCACGTATCCCTATAATGTGTCTTTTTTTTTTTTTTTTTTCCTGCGGCACCAGGAATTGAACTCACAACCTCGCACCTGCCAGGGCAGGCGCTTAGGTCACTGAGCCAACTTCCTGGCCCTAGTTTTTTGAGGCAGGGTCACATTATGTAGCTCAGGCCGGTCTTGCACTCGCGTTGTAGCCCAAGCCGGCCTCGAACTGACAACGCTCCTCCTACCTCAGCCTCCCGAGTGCTGGGATTAAAGGCGTGCGCCACCACGCCCGGCTTAATATGGTGTCTTTAACTCTTTTGGGAAGATACCCAGAAAAGATGTCGCTAGGTCAAATGGAATTTCTGATTTTACTTTTTTGAAGAATCACCATGCCAATTTCCATAGTGGTTGTACTAATTTACATTTCTAACAATGTAGAAGGGTTCCCTTTTCCCTACAACCTCACCAGCATTTGTTTTTAGAGTTCTTGATGGTAGCCATGATTTCTTGAGTAACATGGAATCTCATTGTTGTTTTGATTTACATTTTTCTAATGGCCGCATGCTAAACATTTTTCTATGTACCTATTAGCCATTTGTACATTTTGTTTTGAGAAGTATCTATTCCTTTCAGTTTTACTTTTTTTTTTGATTGGATCTTTTATTTGGGGAGAGTATATATATATATATATATATATATATATTTTTTTTTTTTTTTGGCAGCACCGGAGATCGAACTCACAGTGTCGTGCCTGCCAGACAGGCGCTTAAGCCACTGAGCCAATCTCCCAGCCCTAGTTTTTTGAGGCAGAGTCACACTATGCAGCTCAGGCCAGCCTTGTGCTCACGTTGTAGCCCAAGCCAGCCTCTAACTCACAATGCTCCTCCTACCTCAGCCTCCCGAGTGCGGGGATTAAAGGCGTGTGCCACCACACCCGGCTTTTGGGAGAGTATAATTTTTTTGAGTTTTTATATAATCTAGATACAGTATTAATCTTCTGTTCAAGAAATAGCTGGTAAAAATTTTTTCACATTCTGTAGATTGTTTCTTCACTCGGTTTATTTCCTTTGCTGTACAAAAGCCATTTAATGTATTTATTTTTATTTTTTTTTAAGAGAAAAAAGACACACAAAAGAAGGACAAAAAGCAAAAGAGACGGACAAATGACAACAACAAATCCAAAACAGCAACATTACAGGTTTACAAAACAAGATGATAGGAACTTGACAATGGTTGCAATATTGCGTATGGTTACCTTCAACACAGTTTACATTAATAGATATGGACATGTAAAATTGATCTAATCATATGAGTATTAACCATTCTTTCTCTATAACACATTCAGCAGTATAGTCATTTTAGCTATCTTACATATACATATATACAGATTTATGTCTTTTCCTTTTCCCTTCCTCCTTTCCTCCTTTTTCCTTTCCCAATTACTTTTGCTCTTGAGCAGTTTCTTACCCTTACATAGTATTTATTGTAGATTTTGGATCATATGTAATGTTTCAGTTTCTTACACTAGGGAGACAATACAGTATTTACACATGTGAGTTTATCTTATCAGTGTGGTCTCAAGTTGTGTCCATTTACTTATAAAAGTCTCAATGCAATCTTTCTTGATAGCTGAGTAGTACTCCATTGAATAAAAATACCACATCTTTTTTAATCCATTCCTTGATTGGTGGGCACCTGGGTTGTTTCCAAGATTTGGCTATTACAAGTTGGGTTGCTACAAACATGGGTGCACAGATATCACAGTGGTATGATGTTTTCAATTCTTCTGGGAAAATGCCCAGAAGCAGGATAGCTGGGTCAAATGGGATCTCTAATCCTAGCTTCTTGAGGAATCTCCACACTGATTTCCACAGTGGTTGCACCAGTCTACACTCCCACCAACAGTGGAGAAGAGTTCCTTTTTCCCTACAGCCCCTCCAGCATTTGTTGTTGCTAGATTTTTTCATCATGGCCATTCTTTCTGGAGTGAGATGAAATCTCAGTGTTGTTTTAATTTGCATTTCCTGAATGACCATTGATGTTGAACATTTTTTCATATGTCTATTTGCCATTTGTAATTCTTTCTCTGAGAAGTGTGTATTCGGAGCCGGGAGTGGTGGCGCACGCCTTTAATCCTAGCACTCGGGAGGCTGAGGTAGGCGGAGCATCGTGAGTTCGAGGCTGGCTTGGGCTACAACGCGAGCATAAGGCTGGCCTGAGCTACACAGTGCGACCCTGCCTCAAAAAATCAGGGCCTGGAGTTTGGCTCAGTGCCTTAAGCGCCTGCCCTGGCAGGCGCGAGGTTGTGAGTTCGATCCCTGGTGCTGCAAAAAAAAAAAAGTGTGTATTCATCTCAGATGCCCATTTTTGGATTGGGTCCTGAATTTTAGGGGCCTGATTTCTTTTAATTCTTTATATGTTTTAGATAGAAGTCCTTTGTCTGATGGACAATTGGCTTAAGATATTTTCCCAGTTCGTGGGTTTTCTTTTCATCTGTTGGAGATTTCCTTTGACATGCAAAAAGTTTTTAGTAAGATGAGATCCCAGTTGTTGTTTCTGGGAAGTGTTTCCCGTGCAATTTGATTTTTGTTCATGAACTCTCTGCCTACTCTTATGTCATCAAGATTTTTACCTACTCTGTCTTCTAGTAAGTTTAGTGTCGTTGTTTTTATATTCAGATCTTTGATCCATTTTGACTTTATTTTAGTACATGGTGACAGACATGGATCTAGTTTTAGTTTATGGCATATAGAAAGCCAGTTTTTCCAGCACCATTTGTTAAAGAGGCTATCTTTTGTCCAATGTACATGTTTGGCCCCTTTGTCAAAGATGAGGTGGCTGAGTGTGTTTGTAGTTGTGGCTGTATCTTCTAATCTATTCCATTGATCTTCAGGTCTGTTTTTATTCTAGTACCATGCTGATTTTATCACAGTAGAAAAGCCTTTTAATTTAACAGAATCCCACTTGTTGATTGTTGGTGCTATTTTGCGTGCAGTTGGGGTTCTGTTTAGAAAGTAGAAAGTCTTCGCTGTGCCTTTGTCTTCAAGAGTTTTACCTATTTTATCTTCTAGCAGATTCAGTGTTTTTATATTTAAGTCTGGTTCATTTTGATTTAATTTTAGTACTGGGTGAGCACTGTCAATCTAGATTCATTCTTCTGTGAATAACCACATTTTCTAGCACTATTTGTTAAAAAGGCTGTCTTTTCTACATCATCCAGTGCTATATTTTAAAACACATCTTTGTATAGGAAATTGCCCCAATTTTGAGTAATGCAATGAGGAATGAATTACAGAGTAACTTTGCATGCCCACTCAGGTCTCTTCCTAGAGTGTACTGTATTATTAGAAAAGGCAACAGATATCCCTCTCTCTGATTTTTAAAACGTTTTTAAAAAATTTATTAGTTCAACCGGGTGTGGTGGTACACGCCTTTAATCCCAGCTCTCAGGAGGCTGAGGTAGGAGCATTGTGAGTTCAAGGCCAGCTTGGGCTACAGTGTGAGCGTAAGGCTGGCCTGAACTACATAGTGCAACACTGTCTCAAAAAACTAGGGCTGGGATTTTAGCTCAGTGGCTTAAGCGCCTGTCTGGCAGGCGCAAGGTTGTGAGTTCGATCCCTGTTGCCACAAAAAAAATTATTAGTTCATGTTTGCAGTACATAATGGTTGTAGTCATCATGGGAGTTGATACAGGTACATAATACATCTTAACTCTTTTCGCTTCCCTTTCCACAACCCTCATTCCGTCTTTTGGTTGCCTTCCCTTTTGCACAAGATCTATCTCCCTCTCTTGTGTAGCTGATATATAGCATGGTCTGGCTCAGTCTGAACAGGCACCCAGGGCAGAGAGGGGATGTGTTTTTCTCCTGGAGAATCTCCCCCTACCGTATGAAGTATGCACAGAGGGCCTTCCATTCATTCACCAGGCAATAGATAAAATCTGGTATCTTCAGTGAGGAGCCTAAATGTCCTTTTTAACATTTTATTTTATTTTTTAAATGTCTTTTCTTTTAGTTCCATTTTATGTTTTCAGATGATACAATCCATGAACTATAGACAATTATTCACCTGGAATTTCAAAAGAACTAGGTGGAATATGAAATTTTGAGCACAGTGTTAGGAATATCACCTCTGGTCTATTTCCTGTTTTCTCACCAACAGTCTTAACACTCATGTTTACTTGAAACCTCTCCTCACAATAGGGACATCTTTCTCCCTTTGCCCTGGAAATTCTTCCAAGGCCAGTTTTTCTAAATTTCTGTAAGCCCTATCTCAGCAAGACCCACCCCCCCACACACACACATACACGAACTCCACTTTTAGGAGCTGTACTGTATCCCATATTCTCTCATTCAATAATGTAATTTTTAGCTGGGTATGGTGGTGTGTGCCTGTAATCCCAGCACTCGGGAGGCTGAGGCAGGAGGATCACCATGAGTTTGAGGCCATCCTGGGCTTCATAAGTGAATTCAAGGCCAGCCTGCACTACATAGTGAGACCCTGTCAAAAAAAATGTATTTTTTACTCACTTTTGCACCTAATGCCATACTTCCTTATTTATGAACTATTTTCATGTCTGCATGGCTTGCAGCAGATATACAGCTAAACTGTTGCAGAGTAGCAGGAAATCCTCAAATTTTCTATATCTTAATCTCCACAATACATGAAAGAGGGTTGCTGCCTACTATTGAACTAACAACCTGACATTATATAACTTAATTAACAGACAAGAAAAGGAATTTAGATTCCTCATCTTAAATACTGGATTTCATCCACTGCCTACTATTCAGTTAAAAAACCAAACATCGCTGGGCATGTTGGCGCACATCTTTAATCCCAGCACTCAGGAGGCTGAGGTAGGAGGAGCATTGTGAGTTCAAGGCCGGCTTGGGCTACAACATGAGCGCAAGGCTGGCCTGAGCTACATAGTGCGACCCTGCCTCAAAAAAGTTTGGCTCAGTGGCTTAAGCGCCTGTCTGGCAGGTGTGAGCTTGTGAGTTTGATTCCCAGTGCCGCAAAAGAAAAAAAACACAAAAAAACAAAAAAACAAAACAAAAAACAAACAAAAAAAAAACTAAGGTATAAAATAAACTGTTAGCCCTTTATTAACAGAGATTACTTAAAATTTTATAATAAGACAAAAAGATGACCAAATCGCCTTGAAGTGTCATACAGGAATATTGACTGAGAGGTCCACCCCAAAGATTGTTTGTTCTCTAGGGGATTGCATCTTTGTTTGCCTTATTCCCCACTAGTGATTAGGGTCTAGACTTTTTCTGTAAACGTGTTAGCTTATAGATTTTTGTCTGGTAGAGAAGCAAAGCTTGCCATTTGGTAAAAGAAATATTCCCAAAGACTTCAGGTTAACTTTCCTACAGGACATAACTACTTTTTAATCTAATTTCACAATCTTATTCTATCATTCTCACTTTCAGTGTAAGTATACCAAGTCTCAATTGTTTTTAGTACTGGAGATTGATCCTAGGGTCTTCTTACTGGGCTACATCCCCAGCCCTTTAAAGAAAGTATATATATATATAATATATATATATATTATATATGTATATGTTTTTAAATTTTAAATAGTATCTCACTAAGTCACCATGTTGCCTGGGCAATTCTCTTGCTTCAGCCTCCTAAAGTACTTGAATTCCAGGTGGATGCCGCCATGTCTGACCACATATTCTTTGAATCAGCTTTACATTCTGCTACCTCTCTCACTAATAAGTTAAATACATCTGACATGTATTCATTCTGTATTTGAGTCATATTTTTAAAATTATATTTTGATACCCAGACATCCTACAACATTGCCTGTAGATCATTCCCTATCTGTTAAGTTCCGGGGAAATCCACTAATGGATTGCTGGTTTTGATACTGTACCAGATCCTTGAAATACCTTTATGATTATACTACTATCTGAAGAGGTCTTCACAGAAAGAAGACTAGATACCTCTGCAGATACTCAAAAACACTTCAAGATTTTTTGGAATTATTCACACAACGTGGGAAACTGCAGTTCCTCCTTATGTTCCTATTATATCTGAAAGCTGAGAGGATGACATTAATAAACCTTTGTTTTAGGAGATCCAGGGCAAATGGATTCACATTGGGCCCTTCTATCAAACACTATTCCTATAATTTGGTTTTACTAGTAATGGCCATAAAATAACTATATTGTAGTAATAAAAGTTGATATACTGCCAGCTACTTTAAAAATAATACAATGGCTTTGGCAAAATATTTTGCAGCCTATGATATAGCTTCCTTTTCCCTAACAGGTTTTATTTTAACACTTTTGCCATACTACTGAACAGTGTACTCAAATCAACAAATGCAGCCAATGCTCAGTTCATTGCAGGCACTGCGCTTGGCCCTGTGCCCTGAACTTCTCCACCCCCAAACAGGCTCCACTAGAAAACATTGTCAATCACTGCTTGCAATTGTCTGGATGAAAATGGAGAACAGAGCCTGAAGAGTTGTAGTCTGCCCTGTCAGCACCCAAAGGACTCAAAATGGAGTCAAACAAAAAACTGGATCTCTTTCACATTAATAAAAAACTTAGTTATCTGCAAGACCACTGATTATTAAATACATTCAAATTTGAAACGTACTGAGAAATAAGAGCAGATTAAAACATAATTCATTATCTCTGGTATTTATAAGTATTTTGAGTCAGTTCAATTTAATTGAAAGAAAAATATCTTACAGTTGGAATCTAAACTCGGATGTAATCAGGTAAAATTCCTATTCATACAAAAAGGCCAACTTTCTATGGAGCATAGGTAATCCTTTGCAGAGGATGTCTAAGTCAAAGTTCTAAAACATTAGAAAGGAGGAAGATGTGGATTGGGAAGATGTGGATGATAGTACAGGAGTGGAATAAAACATTTCAACCCACTTTTTTTCCCCTAGAGATTAAGAACAAAACTCAAAAATCTCTTCAATGTTTTATAATAAATTTAAAAAATAAATCACTCCGATCAGCTTCTGCCCCAGGATGTAGAGATCTAGGAGTGTTGTTTCCCTTCTTATGATAAAAAAATAGACTTTTTAAATTCATGACCTTCATCAGACTCCATAGGATTTTGCTCAGATATTTGAGAGAAGTATTTGTTCAAGTTATGTTGCCCATTTTTAAATCAAGCTTTTGTTTTCTTACTGTTTGTTTTTTTCTGTATAATGCTGGCAATTGAAACTAGGCCCTTCACACTGTGCTGCATTCTCAGACTTTTAAAAATTTTTTTTTATTTTGAGGTAGAGTCTGGCTAAATTGCTAAATTGCCCAGGCTGGGCTCAGATTTCCAATCCTCCTGCCTCATCCTCAGTACTGTTGAGTTTTGTGAGAGTTTTTCAATATTCTGAATAAAAATCCTTTATTACTTATGAGATTTATCAGCAAATGTTTTCTTTTAGTAGGTTGATTTTTTCATTGTCTTCTTTTAAATTTTTTCTTAGTACGTATTTGTTATACGTATCGATCACATTCATCATAGGGAATTTGTACCCTACACATAATATATTTTAATTGTTTTTTTCCCATTCCCCTCCACTCTATTCAACCTTTCTTCCTCTCCCACTTACAATAGCTTTGTTTCCATTTTTCCCTTTCATTTTTTACCTTTTCCCTTTCCCCTCCCTGATCCCTTGTTCCACTTTCCATTTAAGCTTGTGCTTCCTATTTCCCAATATCCTCCATTTTACTCCTTATTTACCCTTTAGAGTTCCTCACACAAGAGAAACAATGCAATTCTTAAACTTGTGTGTCCAATTTATTTCACTTAAGGTTATGGTCTTGAGGTGCATCCATTTCGTTGTCTTAACAGTGTCATTCACCAAATAAGATTTTAATTTCAACAGAGTGCTATCTATCTATCTGTTTATTTGTTACTGGGGATCAAACACAGGGGCACTCTACCACTGAGCTACATCTCAAACCGTTTTTAAGACAGTCTCTTGCTAAATTGTTCAGCATCCTCCTGCCTCAGCCTCTCAGTAGCTGGATTATAGGCATCTATCTGATTTATCATTTTTTAAAAAGGATTTTGCATTTGGACTCACATTTGAAAACCCTTTTTTTCGCTTTAGGCTGTGAGAGTTTTCCTCTAAAAGTTTCGTACTTTTATATTTGAATCTGGTTTGAGTTCATTTTTGTATATGGTTAAGTTTAGGTGGAGTTCTATTTTTGTGTAAATGGATGTCTTTAAATCACTTCTTGTCAGTACTGGGGATTGAACTTAGGGACTTCGCACTGAGCTACATTCTCTAGCATTTTTTCATTCCCTAGCCTTTTAAAAAAATCTTTTGCAGATATAGACATGTAAGATTCATCAATTCAGGTATATTAACTTTTCTTTTTCAATAGCTATTGTATTTAGCAATACGGTTTTTTTTAACTGTCTTATTTATGAATATTTATAAATTTATGTCTTTTTCCTTTTCTCTTCCTTCCTTCTTTTCCCCTTAGAGTACCTCTTGTTATCATTGAAATAACTACCCATAACAT
>RJWM01051250.1:0-10492 GCA_004363535.1 Dasyprocta punctata
CCACCTCTGAAAAGCCCCACCTATGACCACATGATACCTTGGAGGAACATCGAGGTACAAGCCATAACAAGCAGTTAGGGCACAAGTAAATCTGTTTAACAGATATAAAAGCAAAGACAGACAAGGAAGTAGAACTCCTGGCAGCTGGGAGAATGTCCTGAGCAGAGTACCCACAAATGTTCCTTGTCTAGGGTTTTTTGAGGAGTTTAGAAAGGGGCTTGGGCCATGGTGTAAATGATATGTTCTCTAATCTGTACCCTATAGGAGACTACATACTTTTCAGCGTCCAATCTGTGACGTGTTCACACAGTGCGCAGGCAGGGCCCATGGGTTATTTGAGCCAATAGCCTGCCTGGTCATGCTCTGGGGAGGTTCCTGACAGCTACAGCACACCTGGCAGATGTTTTTGTGAGATCCTTGGAGGGTGGTGACTCTGCCCTCTCTATTTTGGGGTTTTTTACTCCAGTAGTGTCTGCTGTCCTTACTGCTTAATAGAATCCTAACTCCTGCCTCAACAACTCCTATCTCATTTTCCCCTCTGAAGAGATGACCTTAACTGCCATTCTAGCTGATTCCTGCTGCTAAAAGGGATCAGGAGTCAGGGGCATTCTCTCAAGGGCTTATCTGATGACCCACGATAGAAGTCAGGTGGGATCTCCATGGCAGGTTCCATCTATAAGTAGATGCTTGGGTGAGAGGAAAGTAAACCATGAGACTGAGTAACAGGGTCTAAAAACACAGAGGAGCAGCAGAAGTATCAATACTGGTATGAAGGGCCCATCCCCACAAGGGAATCCCAGCCACGTCTCTTGATTAAAGTTAACAATACTTGCCATCTTCTCTCGAGCTGTTATTGCCAAATGGTGGTGAGAGCCTTCCCAACATAGCTCCAAAGGGGAGCGGGGGAGAAGTGAAGGTTGGATTCCAGCCATGTTGTCCAGACAAAAAGTAACAATTGAATCATCCCCAGGATAGGATCTACCCATCATTGGGATATAGTGTAAGACTGTTCATTCACTGTGATAGCATGTGGAGTGATTACATCCCCTGGCCCTAGAAGCAGGCGTTATCAGGCTGAACCACTGAAAGGTTAAAGTAAATATGCCTTTGAGTACAACTAGCTAAACAGGAGATAAATTAGAACCTCTTTGTTTATCATGACTTATCATTTGAGGAGTCAGGTGATTATTTTCTTTCTTTCTTTCATCTTTTCTTTCTTTCTCTTCTTTCTTTCTTTCTTTCTTTCTTAGCTTTTTGAGACATGGTCTCACTATGTAATCCAGGCTGGCCTCGAACTCACTATGTAGCCCAGGCTGGCCTTGAACTCTCAGTGATCTTCCTGCCTCAGCCTCTCTTATGCTGGGATTACAGGCATGTGACACCTCACCTGGTTTAGGAGATTTTTTCTTTGAAAAAGAGTTTGAGATCCCCTAGTGGCTCATAGGTATAATGGTCAGCCTCTTCATCTTTTGGATGGTGGCAACATCCAGAGTTTGAGTCAAGAATGTGTATCCGTAACTCAGTTGTTTCTACTTTGATAACTGTTGGGGTGGACAGGATCACTGTTTGTGGTCCTTCCAAGATTGGTTCTCAGGTCCTCCCCCACCCCATTTCCTGAAGAATAGGAAGACCAGGTGCAGTTGCAAAAGGTCAGATGGTAGTTTTTCAAGATCTGGGGATCAAAGGAATCCAAGTTGTTGAGAATGTATACCAAAGGGATGATGGGAGTTGAAATCAAGCTTCTCATTAAAAATGTCAAAGGAAGTGAAGATATTCCTTGCTTTTGCTATTGAAGCATTCAATGGCCAAGACATCCCGTGACTGCCTGTGAGGTCCTAGTTGCTACAAACTGCAGTCTAGGATCAAGAGTGGGTGAGACTACTAGTTGCTCTGACTGTCAGGCCATTCATCCTCTCTTGTGTCCCTGAAGCCCTTAGGTTGTGACCAGAAGTTGAACTTCCTTTACCCCCCAAAATTGAAGTACTCTATAAGCAAAACTGAAGATCAACTTATAGACCCTCTATTATGTACAGAAAGGCAATCAAGACTAAAATAAGGCAGAGTTCCAGTACACTAAGAAGGGTAAAGTAATCATTTAGTATTTTCTCTAGGCCATATTTGCCATCAAAGCCCAACTCAAAGTGGAGATCTCACCTAGACCTAGGTGCTTGTCTGTCTATCTGGCTGTCACCAACATGTGCTCTCATATCATCCTCATCTAAGAAGATGGAAAATCCTACTTGACTGCAGTGTCCTTTGTCCTTGCATCCCCAGCACAGGAGACAATAAAGAATGGCCAGAGAGGAAGTTGGGACCTGGGGAGGAGTGACTGATGACCCAAGAGTCAGTGCTGCAGCTTTTTAAAGCCACCTTTAAGCAATAAGGAGGTTTAGATTTTCACGAGCCCAACAGAGCCTACCTTGCTCCATTCCTTGGCCAAGTTTTCCTTTCATGGGAATCTAACTTGCTGGATGCTCTAATGGCTTTTAACTATCTGACCCATGCCTTTAAAATATAACCAGATAATTATGACGAGACAAGACATGGGGTCTTTCTTACCTCCTGGCATGGCTTGCCAAGAAAGGAAATCATGATTGAGGAAGCAGATTTCTTCCTTCTAAAATCTGCAGTGAGTTAAAGAAGCGCAATGTCCAAGGATCATTGACTGTGAAGAGCCAAGAGCACCAAGGGCAGGGGTCATTCCCTTGCCAGAGAAAATATCTAATTGAAAACTGAGGTCAGACTGGACAAAGTGAATGAAAAAAAGGTAAGAAAGGATAGACATTACTCACCTCCTCTCAGGATCCCAGACAAGACCCCAAACGTCACCAGAATGCTGGGGTCATGATCCACTATGATAAAGAATGAAACTATGGATGGAGGAGATAGGGTGCGAGCAAGTTTGTGTAAAAGATACAAAGGCAAGGAAGTAGAGCTCCACTAGCCAGGAAGGAGTCCTGAGCAGGATACCCAAAAATCTCTTTGCCTAGAGATTTTAAAGAGCTTTAAAAGGGAGCACAGGTTGTTGTGTAAGCAGTATGCTCTACCCTACAGAGTCTACATACTTTTCAGGGACCCATCTATGCAGTGTTCACACAGTCCCCGTGCAGGCCCATGCATGCTTAAGCCAATGGCCTGTCTGATCACGCTGTGGGAGGGTCCAAGACAGCTGCAAAAAACACCTGCCAGACGTTTTGGGTTTTATGTATTTATTTATTTATTTATTTTTGAGACAGAGTCTCACTAGGTAGTTCATACTTCTCTCAAACTCTTAGTGAACCTTCCCCCTCAACCTCCTGAGTGCTGGGATTACAGGTGTGCACCACCACACCTGACTACATGGAAGATGTTTTTGTAAGATCTCTGGAAGGTAGTGATTTTGCTCCCATGTTGGGCTCCCAACTCGATTTTGGGACCACTGTCCTTACTGCTTAACAGTTTAACCCTAATTCCCATCTTTCTAACTCCAGTCTCAATATTATTGCCTTAGGGTAGTATCCTTTGAGACTATTGGTGTTGGGACTTTTTTGTGATAATCTCTTAACATATATGGTTATTTCTCTTTGTTCTGTAGGTTAGAAATTGACAAACTTTGTAAAGGGCCAGAAAGTAAACATTTTATGTTTTGAGGACCATGTGGCCTCTATATCTCAACTCCGCTGCTGTGAAAAGCAGCCATGAATAACCTAGAAATGAATGAAAATGGCTATGTTTCTCTAAAATTTTATACACAGAAACAGGTTTGGGCTGGAATTGGCCTGGGCTGAAGATTGCTTAGGATATAAACATCACTCAAAGCTGGGTGTGGTGGCACACGCCTTTAATCCCAGAATTTGGGAGGCTGAGGTAGGAGGAGCATTGTGAGTTTGAGGCCAGCTTGGGCTACAATGTGAGCAAGGCCGGCCTGAACTATATAGTGCGACCCTGCCTCAAAATACTAGGGCTGGGAGTTTAGCTCAAGCGCTTAAGTGCCTGCCTGGCAGGTGTGAGGTTATGAGTTTAATCCCTGATGCCACAAAAAAAAAAAAAAAAAAAAAATCACTCAAAGCAAATATGCAACTTGTTACAACCAAGTACTTATATAGTCCAATAGCATGGTATTTAATGTTACTAATACTTATAATAAAGTGTTCAGTACGGAATGATAAATTTTCCTGTATCAGAAATTTAGGGCACGCACATGCTGGGACTCCATATGTCTCACTGATGTACAAAAGAAATTTCTAATTTATAGAAAATATATGAAGACATTTATCCAATGCAGCTTTTAGAAATGCTTCACTAATTAGAATACCACTTCAGTTGATACAGTATAGTTTAGTAAGAAATGTAAAATTCAGACTATACATTCTACATATTCCATATTTTGATTTGTGGTGATCCTTAAATCAATGGAAAATATGGAATGTATATATAGTCTGAATTTTACATTTCTTATTGTTATAGATTAAAAACTGGTGGTCAACTTAGCACCAGCTGAATCAATTCAGCTGGTATTGAGTAAAGATGGCCCACCTGAAGAAAGTTACCAGCATAAATAGAGATGTGGAGAAGAAGAGTGGGGCATTGTGGGTTCTTTCAAGAGTTGCTGTTTCGAGCCGATGGTTCTCCTGGAGGTGCTTGTCATGCTGGCTTCCCCAATACGGATTCGGCCATTATCATCGGAGGAGCTCAGGACCTCATCAATGAAAGTGGCTGTGGTTCACCTTGGGGGAGCTCTGCTCTTCACATTGTGCATCACTTCCTGGCTCTGAAGGGGAAAATGTGTGCTGGAGAAGCTCGTCACGCTGGGCTTCCTGACCTGTGCTCCACTGTTCTCATCCTCGGAGGAGCGCGGGACCTCGTCGCTGTTGGGGATGGCTGTGGTGCTCTTCAGGGCAGCCCCACTTCTTCTTTTGAGTGTGACTTCTTGGCTCCCATGTAGAATCCTCAACCCACTGCACAGCTTCTTCACCCCGCTGGCATAGACTTTCTAGTTCCACCGCTGACCTTTGGCCTTCCCGGCACAGAACCGTAAGTAGACTGGCGTGAGTCCTTATTGTGGGCTCTTAAATTTCCAGTTGGATTTGTGGCAGGCATTGTCATGCATTTGGGTCTCTAGCTGGACTCTTGCAGGACATTGCTGTGGGATCCAGGCCCTCAGCTAAATATCGTGGGTCTTAGTGTCATTGATAGATTTTCCTGCACTTTCTTGTGTTCAACTCTGGGTGACTATTATAAACAGTATTACAAATCCTGTGTCCTTTATGCAGTCGTTCTCCCTGTAACCCCTGACTACAACACTTACCATGACTAAAATTGTTTTAGTTTACCATGTTGCCTATATTTAGATCATTTCCTTTGAGTTAAAGCAGAACCAATGAAAGATGTCCAAATGATCAATTAGGATTTAAGCAAAGACGCTATCATTAAATAGTACTTACAAAATCTGAGAGGTCTTTTCCTCATAGCCTCATCATTCACATTAAACAAATCTATTTTAAAAGATAGAAATAGGATCGAAAAGAAAATGATAGTAGGCACTATCTTCTACTCTCTCTAGTCCAGCAGTGGCGAACCTACGGCACAGTGCCATAGTGGGCTGTTTGTATCACTGAAAGTGCTAAAAGGTTCCCCATCAGTGCTCCAGTCTCTTCCCCCTCAGTGTTTACTATCAAAGAGAAATCGTATTTATGTCTTATTGAGAAAACTTTCTAGCTACTTCTTGGGATAAGTGAAAACAGAAAAACCACTTCTGAACAGACTGTTCTTATTTTATGAAGAATAATTTGAGAAATTTCCTTTAATTCTGTAAAGGCAACTCTGAGTAGACCACATTGTCTTGAGAGATGGACCTTAATGCTAACTGTAACTTTTGTTATGTAATTATATTAACAATAACAACGGTGTGACACAGGTTTCACTATGCAAAGTTCTTTGTGGAGAAGGAGCTGATGAGTTTTTACAAGGGGAGCCCCTAAATATTAGTCGGAAGTATGCATCACAACAACCCTGTAAAGGCTGCGATCCTAAGAGACCAAGTGGCTTATCCAAGGCTATAAAGCTCCAAAGTTGCTGGTCTAGGGGTCAGGCCTGTGGACTGGCCCAAGATCCATACTCTCCCGTCTCGCCAGGCTGAGTGAAGATGAATTCCTAGAAACTGTCAGCAAGAACAGGAGGAGCACTAGCTGTGCCATTGACATGTAAAATGATAAGCAAGTCATGTGATCACTCAGCATCTTAGGCATTAATCACTGGTTCACATTAATCAGTACTTGGATCAAAGTTTGCTCTTATCGTAAAATCAGGAAGAGAAGGACATATTGTTCTCATAAAGCTACTTT
Source organism: Dasyprocta punctata (assembly GCA_004363535.1). Classification (NCBI taxonomy): domain Eukaryota; kingdom Metazoa; phylum Chordata; class Mammalia; order Rodentia; family Dasyproctidae; genus Dasyprocta; species Dasyprocta punctata. The sequence goes on from RJWM01051250.1 coordinate 6,324, forward strand.
TCACTGTATTTAAAGAACTATCCTTTAATCTAAGGTTATATTCTTCTAATATGTTTTGCTGTTAACAATGTTCCTAAGAAGTAGATAGTAAATTACTTTTCAGTATTCTCTTGAGCAACTGATGTTTGTGTCGCAATCAAGTCCTAACACAGTGTTCTCAAATCATTTTGAAAGTAGCATGGAACTGCGTGATTCATGCTCTTTGAATTTACAGTAAGACTATTCATGGCAATACATCAAACAGGGCTGTATTTAAAGTTTCCCAGAATAGCTGAGTATCTGAATTTGAAATATTTGTCACAAAATAAATATCTTAGTTCATTTCATGTTGCTGTAACAGAATACCCAAGATTGAATAACTGATAAAGAACAGAGGTTTGTTTCTAGGAAGTCAAATGCTGAGGGGTCCCCATCTGATTAGGGCCTTCTTGCTGCATTATTCCATGTTGGAAGGCAAAGAGCAAGAAAAAGAGAGGGCTAAACTCATTTGCATAAAAAAACCTCTCCCTGAATTACTAATGCACTCCTGCAAGAACTATGCTAATCAATCCATAAGGGGGGGGCCCTCATGACTTAATCACTTCATAAGGGTCCCATTTCTCAACACTGTTGTCTTAATAAATAGTGTCTGGCTCACAGTCTTTGAGGGAACACAATGATAATGTGTTGTTGAAATGTTGCATGATGTTGTTCAATAGAACTTTGTTAAAGACTAGACATTATATGTCATTGTTTCTTATGTAATTCTGAATTGTTTGAGAACAAATTTTTTTTTTTTCCTTTTTTCTTTCTGACAGAATCTCACTATGTAGCTTAGGCTGGTCTTGCACTTGAGCTCCTCCTGCCTCAGCCTCCCAGGTGCTGGGATCTCAGGCATGTATTGCCACACTCATTAGGATGACTACTGTCAAAGAAACAGAAAATAGCAAGTGTAGGTAAGGATGTGGAGAAATTGGAACCTCTCTACATTGTTGATGGATTGTGAAATTGTGCAACTGCTATGGGGAAGACGCTATGAATGTGCCTGAAAAATTAAAAATAGAACTATCATATGATTGATCCAGGAACCCCACCACAATCCCACTGTAGGACATGTATCCAAAGAATTGAAAACAAGGACTCAAAGAGTTTTTTTTTTTGTTTTTTTTTTTCCAGCACCAGGGATCGAACTTACAACTTTGTGTCTGCCAGACAGGCGCTTAAGCCATTGAGCCAAACTCCCAGCCCTCAAAGAGATTTTCACATCCATATTCAGTAGTTGTTATTATTTGTATCTAGATGCTCACCCAAAGCCTCGTTAGCTCACAGGTGGGGCTTTTGGGAGTGACTGAATCATGGGTGTGATATTGGATTAGTCCATTGACGTGTTTAGTATAGTTCTGGGTGAGGATGATGAACTTATTGAAGAGCAAAGACCCATCCTGGGTGTGGATGGCACCAACTGATAGACTCTCAGCCTGGATAGAATAAAAAGGGAAAGAAAGAAAGCTAACTGTTACTGCCTGCCGTGCCATGATCTGTTTCTCTTCTGCCGTGACTCCCTGTCTTGGAGCCAGTAGACTATGGACTGAAACCTCTACAAACTGAGCTAAAATAAACCTTTTCTGCTTTAACTTGTGGGTGTCAGGTATTTTGTCCCAGCAATGAGAATGTAAGACAGCAGCATTATGCACAATAGTCAAAAGATGTAAGCAAAATACTTGGCAGATGAATGGGTGAAATGTACTATATACCTACCATAGAATATTATTCAGCCTTAAAAAGGAAGGAAATTCTGTTATGCTATGACATGGTTGAAATTTGAGGGCATTATGCAAAGTGGAATAAGTCAGCTTCAGAGAGACAAGTACTGTATGATTCTACTTAAGTGAAATATTGAAATATCTACAGTGGTCAAACTCATAGAAACAAATTAGAATAGTGGTTGTTAAAAGTCAGGGAAAGACAGAAAAGAGGAGTGATTTAATGGGCATATTTCATATTTGCAAAATTAAAAAGTTCTGGAGATCAGTTTCATAGTGAAGTAAATAATACTAATGCACTAGTACTTTATAATCTCTAAAATAGTAAATTTTATACCACAATAAATATATTAAGAAACAAAATAGATAAATTACATTAGTAGTCCAATTAACATTCTCTAGTATCCATGTTCTTTGCCCCTTAACTTCTTAGTCCCATTACACTGACTCTGGGCACATAAAATATAGTCAAAACATGCTATGTGACTTCTGGGACTAGGTCACAAAAAGAATAAATCTCAGTCTCTGTCTCTCTGTCTCTCTCTCTGTCTGTCCATCCCTCCCCCTCCCTCTCTCTCTGACTTTCATATGATTGATTGCACCCAGGGTCTTCTTGCTGAGCTACGTGCCCAGCCCTTTTTTTATTTTTTGAGAGTGGGTCTCACTAAATTGCTAAGTTGCCTGGGCTGGGCTCCCACTTGCAATCCTCCTGCCTCACCCGCCCAGAATGCTGGGATTACAGGTAGGAGCCACCTTGATTTTTCTCTTAATTGGGGTGCAAAATTGAGACCAGTGTAACCAACCAAAGATAGTGCATTGAAGAGACCCATAAGAGAACTAAAGATTCCCAGCTGGCTACTAGCATCAGCTTCATTCAGGAAGATAGATGGGTGGCAAGCAAGCACATGAAAAGGTCATCAGCATTATTAGTCACAAGGCAAGTATAAACTAAAACCAAAATGTGATGCTACTACCCACCCGGGAGAATCACCAAAGTCAAACAGACTTAGCAGCAAATGCTGGCAAAGATAAGAGAACTGGTCTTCTCATATACCACTCAAGGCAATGCCAAGTGGCACAAGCACTTTCTAAGACAGTTTCACAACTTCTTAAAGTTAAAAAGATACACTTACCATACTCTGGCCATTGCATTGATAGGTGTTTACTGAAGAAAAAAAAGTAGCTATATCCTTTCAAAGACATATATATCATTATACATAGCAGCTTTGTAGATAACACTCACAGACTGGGGGAAAACACTAAATGTGCACTTAGTAGCCTGTGGTATATCTTTAAAATGGAATGCTACTCAGCAATAAAGAATGAACTCAACAGGATACCTCTACATTCCTGTCATAACAGCTAATACCCAAAATACAGGAAACACTAAATACCAGACAGTTTCATAACAAAACTAAATTAGTCTCGTGATTCAGCTATTATACCCCTTGTATTTAGCCAAATGAGTTGAAAACAGGTCCACACAAATACTTGCACACAGATGTTTATGACAGCTTTCTTCATAACTGCCAACTTAGAAGCAACTACAATGGACTTCAACTGATGAATAAACTGTCCTTCATCCATGTGATGTCATATTATTCAGCAATAAAAGGAAATGAGCTGTCACACCACTAAAAGACGTGAAGGAAACTTAAGTACATGTTATTAAATAGCAGATGTCAGCCAGAAAGGGCTAATACTATTTCAACTATGCAACATTCTGAAAAAGGTAAAACTACAGATAGTAAGAAGATCAGTGTTTACCAGGAGGATGAGGGGAGGCAGGGAGGAGAATGAATAAATGAAGCAGAGAATTTTTAGAGAGGTCGAAGTACTCTGTATGATGCTGTGTTGGTGTGGTACTTATTATAAATGGTATCCGTCAGTACATTTGTGAAGACCCCAGAATGTACAACACAGAGAATAAACTATATACAATACAGTATATGTAAGTATTTGCCACTTAAGCACTGATTGTTACTATATAAGTCATTAAGGTACAGAATATTGTAAAACATGGACTTCAGTGAATAGCAGTGTATGGATATTTGTTCATCATTATACATGAAATGTTCCATGAGAATGCAAAAAACTAATAATAAATGGCAGGAGTTAGGAGAGAGCAGGTATTCAAGAACTCTGTATGTTTTGCTCTTTTTTTTTTTTTTTTTTTTTGGTAAACCTGAAACTTGCTCTTTCAAAGAAAAATTATTAATTAACAAAAAGAAAAAGCTAACGATACACCCAGTAAAATGGATAAATCTCAAATCATTGTGCTGAGTAAAAGAAACCAGATCATAAAACAATATATACTGTACATATGATTTCATTTCTATAAAATTCTAGAAAATGCACACGAATCTTTATTGCTAGGAGGCAGATGAGTGCTTGAGGATGGGGTGGGGGTGGTGCACGGCAGGAAGC
>RJWM01051251.1:0-10492 GCA_004363535.1 Dasyprocta punctata
TCACGACCTCGCACTTGCAAAGCAGGTGTTTTGCCACTGACCTATATCCCTAGCTCCATATTGTATTTCTTAATTTAAAATATTTTTTGGAAAGTTCTAAAACCATCTCCCTTGTTTATTTTATTGTCAAATAATATTGCATAATATTAACACACCTTAATTTATGGATCATATATTGTGACTCTGAATATTAATTTTATGTATCAATCTGACTGGGCCTTGGGATATGCAGCTACTTGGCTAAACATTATTTCTGGTAGTGTCTGTGATGGTGTTTCTGGAAGAGATCAACATTTGTATTGGCAGACTAAGTGAAGAAATTACCTTCCTTAATGTGAACTGGCCTCTTGCAACCTATTAAAGATCCTAATAGAGAAAAATATAGAAAAGGATTAATTCTTTTTTCTGTGTATCTGTTTGATCAAAAATATATATCTTCTCCTGCCCTGGGACTTGCACTCACATTGTTCATGTTCCTGGCTCATGAACCTTCAGATTTGGACTGGAATGTTCATCATCTGCTCTCTTTTCCTCCAACTTTCAGATGACAGATCATGGAGCTTTCAGTTTCCATGTTGGAGAGTATCAAGTCTTATAATTGTCTTCATTCTAAAGCAGATGAATAGATCTCTTATTGGTTCTATTTCAATGGAGAACCTTAGCTAGTATAACAGTCTTTCATATTTGATTTCTTAGTTTCAGTACCTTTCAATTATATGGTGATGGTATTTAAGTTATATTAAGAATATTTTTGTTTTAAATGGTCTGGAAAAATTTTAGTTATTAGAAAAATCCTCTGAGTCTTTAAAAGTTAGTTAATATTTCTTTAGTTATTCTTGAGGGTCACCTTTTATATTTCTGTATTTTTACAGATTATCTACTACCACTAAATTTTTAAATATAGTTCCATAAAGTTATTTAATCTCTTGCTATGTATGACATTTTTATACCTAATCTCATATGTTTTTGATTTTGTCTCTTAAAAGAATCATAGAGAACTTTAGAGTCAGTTATGTGTATCTCAGATATGCTCAGTTCACACAGTTCTCAGAGAATCCTGGTCACATTTACATTTTGCCTTATCTGTACACACCTTGGCTACCTTGCCCAAGACCAGGTAAATATTAGTCTTCATCATAGTCTCTATTACACAAGAAGCTCTGGAATCATATTTAAAAATATAATTCAGCATCCTTCCAGCAGGTCTTTTCCTCTCCCCACCATTAGAAAAACTGAATGCTTTCTCTCATGTGCTCAGAACTTGATCACTTTATTGCTATTATTCTTCTTATTCATCTTTTCTACTCAACTTCAATTTTATGAAGGCAGAGACTATGTCTCTTTTTTTATAGTTCTGAATACCCATCATATAGCATCACGCTTTAAACATAGCAAGTATTTAGGGAATGGTGATATTGGATTTAACAGAAATAATAATCAAAGGGAGGGTGACTTTACAAAGGTGACACTAAATTACAGGAAAACCTTGGTTCATGAGCACTTCCGTCCATGAATAATTCAGTTCATGAATAGTAGTATTTGGTAAAATTTTGTTTCCATTTGCAAACTCCACATTGGGTGATGAACAGAATCATAGCCACCTTCCTCACATGAACACAAATGTGGCCATGTTCCCTACTCTGACAGGTGGTTGTGGCTTCTGGTTGACATCACAGCTGTGCACACTTGCTGTAAAGCTTTTTAGCATGTACAGAACTGTATAGCATTATTCAATCTAGTATGGCTCTAAAGAAAGTACAGAACAAGCATGGTGGTTAAAAAAATGTATAGAGTGGTAATGAGGGTTATAAGAATGTGCAGATCAGTAGTGAAGGTGATTAAAATCAGTTTAGTTCCACATTCACAGGAGTCGGAACAGATTTACCTTATTCACATTGCACCTTAAGGGGAATTTGATGCAGTTCATTACCAGTTCAGTTCATGACTAGAATCTTGGAATGAATTAAACTCATGAACCAAAATAGCACTGTATTTTAATGACTACCCTAACATAATAGGTTTATTTTCCAAAATATTTGTTTCAAGACTTTGCCTTTATATAAAATTGCTAGTCATATAAACATTGATTGATCAAAGAAGAAAATGAGTTGATACTATTCTTCTGCAATTTTTCTCTTTATTTTCCTGGGTCTGATATTTTTCATCTTGCATTATCATTGTGTTTAAGTATGTTCTAGTAACTATGTAGGCTGACTATTTTCAAAAGCATATATGAAAAGAAACAACATCAAAGTAAAGTACTGTAAATTAAGCACTGGCAAACATATAGAGGTGCACACAAAATTTCACTTACTATTCAGAGAAATGCATTATGATAGATGAAAATAATCAGAATGACATCCACAGGGTAAGAATCTTTGCTATCTAGCTGTAACCAGCATTCTTCAAAATATTTAGAATAAAAAAGAGCATTTCAATGCTTCTCTTTTTGAGTTAGTAATTTTATTCAATAAATAAGATAAGTGAAACCGAAGAATCAGAGTCAAAAAACCCTGAATATGCTATGTTGACATTTCTAATTGACTTTGAGAGTATAGTAATGAGATTCACAGATTTGATTTGCAACAGTTTCCTCAAAATGATTATGTGGAACAAAATTATGTCACTCCTGAAAATGGTCGTGTTGCCATGGTCACCTCTGCCAGTATCATACTATCTAATCTTTGTTCTATCACATTTGTATTCTCTTTATGTAGGCATTTTCAGTTTCTCAATTGAGTTATGTTCTAAAATCTTATTGTATGGTAATTATTAGTGACCCACTATGCAGCTTTCATAGAAAGTGATAGATGATAACAAACCACTCCATTAAAAAAAAAAAACGGTTGTTTGAGTGACATTCACATAACACTCAATTAATTATTCAAAGCAGAAAAATTCACTGGTATTCAGTAGAGTCACAGTGGCAATTACCAACCCTGTTTAGCTGCAAAACATTTCCATCTTTCTTAAGTAAAATTGTTTACCCATCAGACAGCACTTACCTCTTCATACCACACATCTCCTGCTTTTGATTATTATTACGATGTTCTCTATCTGTACAATGGTCCTTTCTGGAGATTTCATATGAATGGAATACCACAATATGTGACCTTGTACATGTCTCCTTTCACTAAGAACAGTGTTTTCAGGTTTTTTTTTTTACATTGTAATGTAGAGCAGTTCTTTGTCCTCTTTTATGACTGAATAGTATTCAATTAAAAATGGTAGGATACTAAAAGCAAGTAATAATTCTGCCCAAATGAGTTTCAAGTACTAGTGACAGGGCACCCACTAGCGCAAAGGGCAGAAGAAATAAAAGAGAATTCTAAGCCCATGATTAGATTCAGAATGGCAGTTGAAAATGATTTAAATTTATCCTTGAAAGTTAATACTTTTCCTTCATTTCCTTGATTTAATCTGCATATTTTTTCATAGTTTAAATAATCTTTGAAATGTTCTAATGATTATTCTCAAGACTTTCTGGGTTATTGCTGTCTATCCAAAATTATGATATCCCCATCTGTTTCTCAAATTTCTTATTCTTTATGCTCCAATAAGCTAAAAGAAATAGGAGAAATCTATCTGAATGAATTAAAATTAATGAATATCTGTACTGGTGGCTACATTTCTATGGCATTTACTCTGTGTTGAGGATCTTTCTAAATTATTTTTGTGTTTTGACCCATTTAATCATTATGGTAACCTTTAAGTAGCTATTACTGGTTTGTTTGTTTTTTGTTGTTGTTGTTGTTGTTTTTGTGTGTTGTTGTTGTTTTTTTTTTGCACCAGGGATTGAACTCACAACCTCACGCCTGCCAGGCAGGCGCTTAAGCCACTGAGCCAAACTCCCGGCCCTAGTTTTTTTGAGACAGGGTCACACAGTCCTTGCCGTTGCTTTGTAGCCCAAACTGGTCTTGAACTCACAACGCTCCTCCTACGTCAGCCTCCTGAGTGGGGATTAAAGGCGTGCGCCACCATGCCCAGCATCATTTTTCTTTTCTAACAGTTTCCTATAAGCATTAAGGAAGACCCAGGACCTAACTTCAACATTTTGAAATATCTAGTTTTATCATTCATGAATTTTTCTTATACAAAGTTCTTACATGTGACACACAAATCACAATCCATTTAAACAATAACACATTTCATTAAATTTTAAAACTTTTCCTATGTGAAAAATACTACGAAGAAAATAAATATATAAACTTCTAATAAGATATATGAGCATTTTCATGTGTATAATTGAATAATACATTAGAAAACTACATTTCTGAAAAAGGATTTTAACCTACAAGATATAAGAAGTTCTTTCAAAAACAGTAGGAAATTACAGTGCAACTGGAAAATGTGTGAAAGATTTGACCAGACACTGTGAAAGACGTGAACACTTTCACAAATACTACAGGTGGATCGCAAGGAAGAACGCGTGTAGATGTCCCACATCACCAGCCATTAAGTGAAGAAGTGAGAGAAAGACAGTAAGTGCAGGGACTGATTGATAATGTAGACAAAAACATGAAAACGCTAAAAAAGAATCAGAAGGAATCACTTGAAATCAAAAGCACTGTCAAAGAAACAAAGAATGCCTTTCGTGGCATTTTCAGACTGCACATACCAAGAAAATATCAGTGATCATTTCCAGCACTCTGGGAGACAGTTAAGAAGATCACACACTGAGCCAAGCCTGGACAAAAAGATGTGGACATAGTGTTCAGCACAAAGGCACAGCACAAATTGCCAACGCTAAAAACAAATTTGATCCTGAAAATGGCCAATATTATAGTTCCAATTGAAACACACACACAAAATGGTGAAAACATAACAGAGTAATGAAGAATGCTGTGATTATTTCAAAAGCTGCACCACACAAAGCATTGGAATTTACAAAGATGAAAGAAAACTTTGCAGAAGAGTTATATGAAGTAATAATGTCAAAAGACTTTCAAAATTAATGACAGGCCCTAAGCCTCAGATCCAGAAAGTTCAGGGAACACCTTCGAAGATATATATTCATCTACACTCAGGTATATCATATTCCAAATAAAAAAGTCAAAGGCAAAGAAAAAATTTGACTGTAACCAGAAAAAGTATCTACATTGCATGTGGAGGAAATAAGTGAATATTACCTTGCACATATGTTCAAAAATCATGCAAAAATGATATACTGAAGTACTTAAAGTATGAAAAGAAACAAAAATCACCAAACTAAAATTCTATAAGCCGTTAAATTATCTTTCGAGTAAAGAGGAAATAAACACTTCTCCAAAAACACAGAAAAACTTGCAGAATTCATTGCCTTCAGATAGTCCTGCAAAAGTTTTTTCAGGATCAAAGAAATTGTTGTAAGTCAGAAATCCAGATCAGTATCAAGGAAGGAAAAATAGCCCCAGGCATGGGGACAAACACCTGTGACATCACCTGAAATAGGAAGATCATGAGTTTGACCTGTCAGGGCAGTTTTGCTGACCCTATCCAAAACAAAAATAAAAAGATCTAGGATGTAGTTCCGTATACCTTGTATGGCAAAAACCCAAAACCAAAGAACAGCAACAACAAGCAAAGGAAAACTATCAGAGATGGAATAAATAGAGGCAAGTTAAAAGCTTTTGTATTTCATATTTCTAAATAATCTAAAATATAGCATTTAAAGTAGTACTAATTACAATGTGGGTGATAACTGTAACATACTTATAAGTGAGGTTGATGCTTACAATGTCATAAGGAATAAGAGAATGATATTGGAAGTACAAACTTATACACATGCATATGTATATGTATGTATATGTATGTATATGCGTATGTGTGTATATAGGTGTAGTATTACTTGAAGATGAATTAAAGCTAATTAAAACATATTTTATGGGTTTCTAGGGCAAATACACACTGAAAAACATTCATAATGGTTACGGTTTGGATCTGAAATGTCCTCAAAGATGACAAGTTGAAGGCCTAGTTGCAACTTGTGGAGCTACTAGGAAGTGGAACCTGTAGAAGTGGAGTCTAGAGGAAGGGAGTGGGTCATTGATGTGGGCCCAGGAAGAGGCCACTTGGCTCCATCCCCTTCCTCTTTTTCTTTTCTTTCTGGTTGCCATCAGGCAAGCAGCTTTACTCCACCATTTACACAAAGCACTGGAACCAGTCAAATGCGCACTGAAATCTCTGAAACTCTGAGGCAAAGCAAACCTTTTGTCCACCAAGTTGTTTATTTCAGATATTTTGTTACAGCAATAGAATGTTGCCAATACATCGTGCTGAGTGGAGGTAAAATAGAATCACGTAAGATGTTCATTTTAAACAAGAAAATAGTAAAATAAGAAAGAAGAGAAACAAACAAAAATGAATAAGTACCAAATTTACAAATACAATAGAAGTTAATCTAATTGTATCTGCAACTACTTTTAATGTAGATGATCTAAGTACACTTGTTAAAACTAGTTTTTAAAGGAGAGAAATTGTCAGAGCAGAGTGGAAACAAAATAGTAATTCTTTGCTTTCTGCAAAGATCAAACTTTAATTAAAATACTTATATAGCTTAAAAATAAAAAAAAATCTTTATCTGGCTTTCAGACCTTTGCTGCTTGCACCATTCTTTAACAGAAGGGACTGGGACTCCCTGAAAGAATGGTCAGGTCAAAGATAAGGATAGGGAATATAAAAGATATGGCAGAACATTTTAAAATGGCAGAAAATATGGAATTACTAAAACTAAAAAACAAAGAAAAAGTCATAGCGACAGGGGAATTTAGAATGACACAGACACCCATCTACCAATTATACAAGCTAGTATCATTTGAACAAGATAAAAAACTTTCAATTATAATACAAAGTGTAAAACAAATATTTATATATACATACTGATAGGAATGCATTATTGAATAGATAGACACATGTAAGAGAGGAGATTAAACTCCAGCATTAAGCAAAAAAACAAAATGCCATATCATATATGTGATCTGTCCTGCACAAAGGTGGAACATAACCTCCCCACTGTTTTGTTCTGAGTTGTAAATAGTGGCTTACAAAGAAGAGAATATGGAGTAAGCTGGAAGCAGGTAAAAATGGGGGATTTTCCAGCAGAGACAAATAATATACTGGGTCGATCAACAAGCACAGTGATAAGTCATATTGATAGTGGTGATGTGAAGGAATGCTGATGGTTTATGATGAAAATACCACTTTACCTGTGTGATGTTCTGCCCAAATCACACAAAGACAATCTAATCAGAAGTAGAACATCAGATAGTTCAACAGAAGTGTATTCTGAATAACACTAATAAGCACTTCTCAACAAGGTCAAGCCCACGAAAAATAAGGCAAGTTTGAGAAACTGTCATAGCCAAAGATGATAAATAAATGTGAGGTGGTATTTGAGGTGCAATTATAAAACTGAAAATGGATATCACATGAAAACTAAGGACATTGCAATATACTATGAATTTAAGTCATTACTATATATAATGTATTACATTTGTTCTATTTTTTTATTGAAGAGAAAACAGACACAGAAAAGAAAAATGAAAAGCAAAAGAGACAAACAGCAACAAATCCAATGCAATAGGGTTTACAAAACAAGATGATAGGAATTTGACAATGGTTGTAATATTGCATATCATTACCTTCAAAGCAGTTATTTAGATGAACAGATATAGACATGTAAAATTGATCTAATCATGAGTATTAATTGTTCTTTTTCAATAACTAACACATATAGTAGTATAGTCATTTTAGCCATGTTATGTATACATACATACAAATTTATGTCTTTTTCCTTTTACCTTCCTGCTTTCCTCCTTTCCTCTACCCTAATTACTTTTCCTCTTTGAGCAGTTACTTACACTTACACAGTATTTATTTCAGATTTTGGATTCTATATACTTCTTCATTTTTTTGCACTAGGGAGACAATGCTGTATTTACACATGTGAGCTTGATTTATTTCACTTATGAGTATGGTCTCAAGTCGTGTCCGTTTACTTATAAAAATCTTGATGCAATCTTTCTTGATAGCTGAGTAGTACTCCACTGAATAAAAATATCACATCATTTTTATCCATTCCTTGATTGATGGGCACTTGGGTTGTATCTAAGGTTTGGCTATTGCAAATTGGGTTGCTATAAACATGGGTGCACAAATATCATTGTGGTATGATGTTTTCAATTCTTCTGGGAAAATGCCCAGAAGCAGAATAGCTTGGTCAAATGGAATCTCTAATCCTAACTTCATGAGGAATCTCCACACTGATTTTCACAGTGGCTGCACCAGCCTACACTCCCACCAACCATGGAAAAGGATTCCTTTATCCCCACAGCCCCTTGAGCATTTGTTACTGGTTGATTTCTTGATCTTGGTCATTTTTTCTGGGGTAAGATGAAATCTCAGTGTTCTTTTAGTTTACATTTCCCAAATGACCATTGATGTTGAACATTTTTTCATATATTTATTTGCCATTTGTATTTCTTCCTCTGAGTAGTGTGTATTCATCTCAGATACCCATTTTTGGATTGGGTCCTTGAATTTTATGGCCTGAAAATTTTAATTCTTTATATGTTATCAATAGAAGTCCTTTGCCTGAGGAACAGCTGGCTAAGATATTTTCCCAATTCATGGGTATTCTTTTCACTCTGTTGGAAATTTCCTTTGACATGCAAAAATTTTTAATAAGACAAGATCCCAGTTTTTGATTCTGGGAAGTATTTGCAACACAGTTTGATTTTTGTTCATGATCTTTCTGCCTACACCTATGTCATCAAGACTTTTACCTACTTTGTCTTCAAGCAAATTAAGTGTCTCTATTTTAATATTCAGATCTTTGATCCATATTGACTTTAGTTTAGTAAATGGTGACAGACATAGGTCTAGTTTTAGCTTTCAGTATGTGAAAAGCCAGTTTTTCCGGCACCATTTACTAATGAGGCTATCTTTCTTCCAGTGAACGTTTGGCCCATTTGTCAAAGATGAGGTGGCTGAGTGTGTTTGTACTTGTGGCTCTATCTTCTAATCTGTTTCATTGATCTTCAGGTCTGTTTTGATTCCAGTATCATGCTGATTTTATCACAGTAGCTTTGTAATATAGCTTCAAGTTGGGGATTGTGATGCCTCCTGCCTTGTTTTGTTGTTCAAAATAGCCTTTGCTGTTCTAAGTCTCTTCTGGTTCCAGATGAATTTTAGGGGTGAGTTCTCTAGCTCTGTGAGGTATGCAAGTGGTATTTGGATTGGAATTGCATTAAATCTGTATTATAATTTTGGGAGAAAGGACATTTTCAAAATGTTTGCTTTTCTACCCATGAATAGGGGCTATCTTTCCATTTTCTGAAATCCTCTTCGATTTCTTTTTTCAGAGTAATGTAATTTTCACTGTATAGATCTTTTACTTCCTTTGTTAGATGGATTCCTAAGTATATCATTTTTTTTGGATGCTATAGAGAAGCATGTGGTTTCCCTTATTTCTCTCAGTGAGTTTGTTTTATGTGTATAAGAATGCTACTGATTGTTGAGTGTTGACCTTGTATCCAGCTACATTACAAAATTTGTTTATTATGTCTAGAAGCCTTTCAAGGGATCTATGGGGGTTTTCTATGTAGAGTATCATCTCATCTGCAAATAATCACAATTTTACTTCTTCCTTTCCTATCCTTATTCTTTTTATTTCTCTCTCTTGATGAACTGCTCTGCCTGATGTTCCCAGAAGTATATTGAATAGGTGTAGGGACAATGGATATCCTTGTCTTCTTCCTGATTTTAGGTTGAAAGATTTCAGTTTTTCTCCATTTAGTAAGATGTTGGCTGTTGGTTTATGATATATGGCTTGAATCAGGTTGAGATAGAGACCATCTATTTCCATTTTCTGTAGGGTTTTTATCGTGAATGAGTGTTAGATTTTCTAGAAAGCTTTTCCTGCCTCTATTGAAATGGTCATGTGATTCTTATCTTTGGCTCTATTGACATGATATATTATGTTTATTGATTTGTGTATGTTGAACCATTCCTACATTCTTGGGATGAATCATATTTGGTTGTGGTGTGTAATCTTCTTGACGACTTGCTGCATTATGCTTGCCAGTATTTTATTGAGGATTTTTGCATCTATGTTCATTAGGGAGATTGGCCTGTGATTTTCTGTTTTGGTTGGGTCTTTCTCTGGTTTTGGTATTAGAGTAATACTTACTTCCAGGAATGAGTTAGGGAGACTTGCTTCCCTTTCAATTTCACTGAAGAGTTTGAGAAGTGGTGGCATTAAGACTTCCCTGAATTTCTTGTAGAATTCAGCAGTGAATTCATCAAGACCTGGGCTTTTCTTTGTTGGTAAGATTCTAATTATATTTTCAATTTCATTAGCTGAAATTGGGTTATTCAGCAGTTTTACATCTTCTTGATTCAGTTTTGGTAATTCATAGGTTTCAAGGAATCTGTCCATTTCTTCTGTGTTATCGAACCTATGGGAGTAAAGGTTTTTGAAGTAGGTATTGATAATCATCTGTATTTCTATAGT
>RJWM01051252.1:0-10494 GCA_004363535.1 Dasyprocta punctata
TGCTATGAGTTGAATGAAGGAATCGTGTGCTGAGTTTTCGCATAAGCACAATCAGGGCTACTTTGTAAGACAGAGCTGCTTTGCTGTTTGGCGGCTGGGCAGTCGATGGGGTTGAGAGTGGTCTCTTTGTCAGGTGGGAGATTTTGAAGTCTAGAGTAGTTCTGGACATTTTGAATGTATATTAATATTACAAAACAGATTTTTGGAGTAGATGGAGAACTGCTTGATATAATTGCCATTGCTACTTTATAATAGCACCAAATAGCAGACAGATTTCTATACTAATCCTGGCTGCTGTGGTTTGGCATGGTTTTCATGTGGTCCTAAAGGCTCATCTATTGGAAGCTTGGTCCTCAGTGTGGTGATGTTGGGAGGTAAGACTTTATAAAGAAAAGGGAGATATTGTCCTCGGAAGGGATTAAGGTATTTCTTGTAGGATCCTGGTTAGTTCTCACGAGAGGTTTGTTATAAAAGCCTGAGGCTGGCGCTGCCCTGTCTCTCTGGTTTTCTGTTTTTAGATGTGATCTCTTCCTCCCATATTGTCTCCAACATCACCTTCAGCCTCCAGTCTGTGAATGAAAAACCCTCTTCATAAAGTTAGCCTGCCTTAGGTATTTTTTTTTTTTAGTAGTGAGAAATGGACCAGTGCACTAGCTAACATATGACATTTACTCTGTGCCAGGTATTATCCTAAATTCTCCCTGTGAATTATTTAATCCTCTTTTCACCCTAGCAGGTGAATCTATTGTTATCCTCTGTTTACAGCCAAGAAAGCTGGAGTACAGAGAAATTATTTGCTCAGATCAGAGCTAATAAATGGCAAATACAGGATTTGGACTTAATCCAGCTCCACAGCCTATGCCCTTAGCCATTATGCTATACTGCATGGGTGTAAAATGAATAAAGAAATAAATTTCTATAGATTACGGATGCATGTTCAAATAATTTCATTGATGGAATTGTGATAAAATTTGGGGGCACTAGCTTAGGGGATAAGTTCAAATTCTACTGCAATGTAAGAAGCATTTCAGGATCTGATCCCACAAATCTCTCTGAGCCTTCTTCTTGCTCTTCCCCTTGAAATCTGTGTTCTGAGTTCCACACTCTGACCTAGCATTCTGGCAGCTCCCTGCATTTCCAGCGTCTCCTGCCATTCCCTGGTCATGCCTGTCCTTCAGAACTCAGTCAGTCACTGCTATCCCTGTCCTGGCCACCTGTCCCTACCCCTCACAAGACCAGCCCAGGTATTGAGTATGTGCATTTGTTCATATCTCTCCATGACACTTGTCCTAAAAGGTTGTAATCTTTATTCATTTGTTTGTTCACCACCCATGAGGGCAGTACTCATCTTTATTTTTGTATATCCTAGTGCAGAGCCTGGCACGTACTAGGTGGTTTGTGTGAATGAATGAGTGACAGAAGAAAGCAACCATTGCCCTACAAGTTGCTCTATGATCTGTTATTTGTATAATGGCCACCAGAGGGGGGCAGAAGAACAGGGTCTTCTGAACGACACCTATCTGGAAGAGCTCTGGGTTGTGAATTTAAAGATTTTAGGACTGGAAGAGAACTTCATTGGTCACATAAAGCACTGTTTTACATACACAGGAATAAATAAATCCTTCCAGGTAAGCATAGTGACAATGTTAAGATTCTCTCTCTATTTATGTATATATATTTTATGACTGTCTAAGTACTTCAAGTCAGAAAACTGAATTTCTGTCTCCAGCTCTAACATTAGTTAGTTGTGTCTGATCTCAGACACAGTCCTTGGATTTTGGAGGCACAATCTCCAAATCTGGCAAATGGGCAACGTAACAAATCTGTTTACAAGGAGCATTGTGAGACTCACAGTCATAATGCACACAGACACTCTAAAAATAGCAAGTCAATAAGTAAAGTATAATTAGAATCAAGTATGAATACAATTAGAATGCTATTTGGTGCTAAGTAAAAATAACTTTAATCTGTTTCACATGCTCAAAATTAGTTTTCTAAAGTGTGCATTGGAAGCCAAGGTATATTTCTAGGTTAGAGGACATGGGCTTGCTTAGAAAACATGGAGCTGTTGAGACTACAAGCTGTGGATTGTTAGAACATTGTACCAACAGCTCAGGCAAAGTCTCCACATGATAAGCAACATTTACAACTCAGTCCATGAAGTGTACATTCACACCATCATAAAACCTTAGTGCTGACAATTACCTGGGAAACATCTATCCTGCTCTTTCCTTTTGTGAGTAAAACAGGTTAAGGGACTCATCGGGTGTGATGGTTAAACTTGGTCTTATCAACTTGATTGGCTTGGGAACCTCCCAGGAAACTGGTGGTGCACATTGCTGGGCGTATCTGTGTAGGTCATGGAGGTGTGGCCTGGGGTACTATATCCCTTGCCCCTTGCTCTCTGCTTTGTTTCCCTGGTCTGCTTCCAGGTCACCATGAACTAAACAACTTTGCTCTTTCATGCCTTTCTACCATGAGGTTTTTGTGTTGAAGCTACCTGACCATGGCCTGAGTACCCTGAACTGTGAGCCAAATTAAACCTCTCCTCCTTTACACTACAGGTGTTGCATATTGTGGGGAAAGCTAAGTAATATAACCATGTCATTTATTTGACCACTTGACCATCTCAGCTATCTTGACAGGAGCCAGATGACCCATCTGCATCTAGCATCATCTATACCTGGATAATTCCCACATCTCACCAAAAAACATGGGTGAAATTGTTGCAATAAACATAACAAAGTAAAACAAAAATCTCACAAATAAAGAACAAAAATAAACCCACAATCATTTAACAGCATTGGTAGATGTGATTGCTTCCCCTCAGTGGGTGCCATATCTTATAAATTATGTTTCTGTGCTAATGAGTAATTCGGGGGGTTTTTAAAGGGAAATTTTTATTTTTATTTATTTTTTAAAGAGAATAAAACAAGACAAAACAGAACAGAACAAAGCAGATCAGAACAAAACAATGCAAACAACACAAGATTTCAAAACAAGACAACAGGAAATCAACAGTGGCTTGTTTTCTTCAAAATAGTTGTCTACATCTTCACACACAATGAATTCAAACAAAACAAAATAGTATAAAACCAATAAAAACAAAAGAATGAAAGCATTACAGGCCTTCAAAATCAGACAATAGGAAAATCAACAGTGGCTACTGTAATGTCTCTTGTTCTCTTCAAAATAGCTGTCCACACTTTCACACATATTGAAATCAAATAATACAAAACAGACTAAAACCAGTCAAAACAAAGAATAAAAGCATTATTGGTCTTCACGACAAGATGATAGGAAATCAGCAATGGCTACCATATTGTCTCATTTTCTTCATCACATGTAATAAAATCAATTCAGTTGATAAAGATTTTTACCCAATTCTTGGGTTTTCTTTTCACTCTGTTGGAGATTTCTTTTGACATGCAGAAACTTTTTTTTTTTTTGCGGCACCGGGGATTGAACTCACAACCTCGCGCGTGCCAGGGCAGGCGCTTAAGGCACTGAGCCAAACTCCCACCCCTGATTTTTTGAGGCAGGGTCGCACTATGTAGCTCAGGCCGGCCTTAGGCTCGCGCTGTAGCCCAAGCCGGCCTCGAACTCACAACGCTCCGCCTACCTCAGCCTCCCGAGTGCTGGGATTAAAGGCGTGTGCCACCACGTCCGGAGCAAAAACTTTTTAATAAGATGAGATCCCAGTTATTGATTCTAGGAAGTATTTCCTGTGCAGTTTGATTTTTGTTCATGGATTCTCTGCTTACCCCTATGTCTTCAAGATTTCTACCTATTTGTCTTCCAGCAGATCTAGTGTTTCTGTTTTAATATTTAGATCTTTGATCCATTTTAACTTTAGTTTAGTGCATGGTGATAGGCATGGGTCTAGTTTTAGTTTCCAGCATATGGAAAGCCAGTTTTTCCAGCACTACTTATTAAAGAGGCTATTTTTCTTCCAGTGAACATGTTTGGTCTCTTTGTCAAAGGTAAGGTGGCTAAGTGTGTTTGTAGTTGTGGTTGTATCTTCTAATCTATTCCATTGATCTTCAGGTCTGTTTTTATTCCAATACCGTGCTGATTTTATCACAGTAGCTTTGTAGTATAACTTTAAGTCAGGGTTTGTGATGCCTCCTCCCTTGTCTTTGTTTCCCAGAATTTCCTTTGCTATTCTAGGTCTCTTCTGGTTCCAGATGAATTTCAGGAATGATTTCTCTAGATCTGTGAGGTATGCTAATGGTATTTTGATTGGAATTGCATGAAATCTGTATAACAATTTTGGGAGAATGGCCATTTTCACAATGTTTATTTTTCCTATCCATGAACAAGGAATGTCTTTTCATTTTCTGAGATCCTCTTTGATTTCTTTTTTCAGAGTATTGAAATTTTCACTGAATAGATCTTTTACTTCCTTTGTTAGATTGATTCCTAAGTATTTCTTTCTTTTTTTTTTTTTTTGGATGCTATTGTGAAGGGTGTGGCTTCTCTCATTTCTCTCTCAGTGAGTCTGTTGTTTATGTACAGGAATGCTATTGATTTTTGAGTGTTGACTTTGTATCCAGCTACATTACTGAATTTGGTTATTACACCTAGAAGTCTTTCAATGGAGTTTTGGGGGTCTTCTCTGTAGAATATCAGGTCATCTTCAAATAATGATAATTTAACTTCTTTTCCTATCCTTATTCCTTTTATCTCTCTCTCTTGTCTAATTGCTCTGGCTAGTATTTCCAGCACTATATGGAATAGGAGTGGTGATAATGGACCTCCTTGTCTTGTTCCTGATTTTAGAGCAAAAGCTTTCAGATTTTGACCATTTAATATGTTGCTGGCTGTTGGTTTGTCATAGATGACTTTTATCAGATTGAGGTAAAGACCACCTATTCCGATTTTCTGTAGGGTTCCTATCATGAATGAGTGTTGGACTTTATCAAAAGTTTTTTCTGCATCTATTGAAATGATCATGTGATTCTTATTCTATTCATATGGTGTATTACATTTATTGATTTGCATATGTTGAACCATTCCTGCAATCCTGGCATGAATTCCACTTAGTCATGGTGTATAATCTTCTTGATGACTTGCTGCATTCTGTTTGCCAGTATTTCATTGAGGATTTTTGCATCTATGTTCATTAGGGAGATTTACCTGAGTTCTCTTTTTTGGTTGGGTCTTTCTCTGGGTTTTATATGAGGGTAACATTGGCTTCCAGGAATGAGTTAGGGAGAACTACTTCCCTCTCAATTTCATTGAAGAGTTTGAGGAATG
This sequence comes from Dasyprocta punctata, assembly GCA_004363535.1. Lineage (NCBI taxonomy): Eukaryota > Metazoa > Chordata > Mammalia > Rodentia > Dasyproctidae > Dasyprocta > Dasyprocta punctata. The sequence continues at coordinate 5,260 of RJWM01051252.1, forward strand.
TTGGCAATAATGAATTTCTTGTAGAATTCAGCAGTGTATCCATCAGGACCTGGGCTTTTCTTTGTTGGTAAGGTTTTAATTACATTTTCAGTTTCATTAATTTAAATTGGGTTTTCAGCAGTTTTATATCTTCTTGATCCAGCTTTCATAATGCATATGTTTCTAGGAATCTGTCCATTTCTTCTGTGTTATCAAACCTATGAGAGTAAAGGTTTTTGAAGAAGGTATTGATGATCTTCTGTTATTTCCTTGTGGTCTGTAGTGACTTTGCCCTTTTCATTCCTTATTGCATGAATTTGAGTTTTTTCTTTCCTTTTTAAAATCAGGTTGGCTAGGGGCTTATCAATTTTATTTATTCTTTCAAAGAACTAATGCTTTGATTCATTAATTCTTTGTATTGTTTTCTTAGTCTCTATTGTGTTAATTTCTGCTCTGATCTTTATAATTTCCTCCTGTCTTTTGGCTTTGGGCTTGACTTGCTCTTCTTTTTCTAGATGTTTGAAGTGTAGCATCAGGTTGTTTATTTGTGTTCATTCTGCTTTCCTGATGTGGGAATTCACCTCAATAAATTTCTGTCTGAGGACTGCTTTCATTGCATCCCACAGGTTCCAGTAAGTTGTATTTGTATTTTCATTTGCTGGTAGATATTGTTCAATTTCTTCTTTAATTTCCTCTGTGACCCATTGATTGTTGAGGAGTGTATTAATTTCAATGTGTTTATGGAGTTTTTGCACTTTCTTTTGTCATTAATTTCTAATTTCATGGCACTATAACATGATATGCATGGAATAATTTCAATTCTTTTGCATTTATTTAAGCATGTTCTATGGGCTAGCACATGGTCTATTTTAGAGAATGTATCATGTGTAGCTGAGAAGAATGTATATTCTGATGTTGGTGGAACACTCTGTACACATCTACTAAGTTCATTTGTTCACAAGTTTGATTCAGTTCTGTTATTTCTTTGCTGATTTTCTGGCTAGTTGATCTATCTCTTTGTGTTAATGGGGTGTTAAAGTCTCCCATTATAATTGTGTTATTGTTTATTTGATTTTTCATTTCTATTAATATTTGTTTTATATAGCTGGGTGCACCCATATTTGGTGCATATACATTTAAGATTGTTATCTCTTCCTCATGAAGTTTTCCCTTAGCTAGTATGTAGTGACCTTCTTTGGTTTGAAGTCCACATTGTTTGCAAACAGAATAGTTATCCCTGCTTTTTGGGGGGTTCCTGTTGCATGGAGTATTGTTTTCCATCCTTTGACTTTCAGACTATGAATTTTCTTTTGGGTTAGATGGATTTCTTATATACAGTATATGGTTGCATGGTGTTTCTTGATCCATTCTGCCAGTCTGTTTCTTTTAATTGGTGAATTGAGGGTATTTACATTAATGGTTATAACTGATACATATTGGCCTATTTTTGTCATGTTATCTTTCTGCTGTTGTTTCTTTACCTTTCCCCTCTGTTTCTTTGCCTTGCCTAGTGGTTTTTTTCTGTTGGTGTTCTTGAAGTCGTAGTTATTTTTATGTCTATCTAGGATATCTTTCAATATTCTTTGCTGGGTTGGTTTGGTGGTCATGAAGTTCTTCAGCTGTTCTTTATTGTGGAAGTATCTGATTTCTCCATCAATTTTGAAGGACAGCTTTGCAGGGTACATCAATCTGGGTTGGAAGTCATTTTCCTTTAGGATTTGAAATACCTCACTCCATGCTTTTCTTGATTTCATTTTTTGTGTTGAGAAGTCTGCTGTGGTTCTGATGGGCTTTCCCCTGTAGGTTATCTGTCTCTTTTCTCTAACAGCTTTTAATATTCTGTTCTTACGTTGAATTTCTGGGATGTTGATTATTATATGTTTGGGTGTAGACTTATTTTGGTTATGGCTAATTAGAGTTCTACATGCTTCACTTATCTGTAGGTCAGTTTCCTTTCCCATGTTTGGGAAATTTTTGGCTATTATTTCTGTAAATAGTCTTTTGTTATCATTTGTGCTGTCACCTTCTTTTTCATTTTATACCTATCAGTATTATACTGTTTTTCTTTGCATCATCTTGCAACTGTTGAATTGTTCCTTCCTGATTCCTTGTTATTTTTAAAAGATCTTTCCTTTCCTGTTCACTAGTTGCAATCTTGTTTTCGAGGTCTGAAAGTCTATCTTCACATTCATTGAGGTAATTTCGCCAGCTTTCGATGGAGTTTTAGATTTCCTATATATCTCTTTGAATCTGTTTCATGCATTTTGTTTCTTTCTTATATTGTTCATTCAAGGTTTCTATCTTTTTGCAGTGCTCCTCAATTTTTTTAAACTATGTCTTCTTTAGATGTGTTCAGCATTTCTTATGTTTATCATTTCTTCTTTTACCTGAGAGATTATTTCTGATGAGTTCCTTTACAACTTCATGGACTTGTTTCTTTAGATCAGTTGCTATCATTTCATAAGTTTCAGGTGTATGCTTACATTTCCTTCTATGTCCATGTCTCCTAGGCTTGTTTGGGATGGGCTGGAGGTTTGAGATTACATTTTGCTCTTGCATTTTGTCATTTTCCTGTATTCCCCTGGAGAAGCTGAATGCACAGTTTCAGTTGCTTCCTAGGTTGAGGATATCTGTCCATACTACAGAGAGTTTCCTTAGTTGAGTGGGGGTCATTAGTCAGGCCTTACCGGGTCCCTAGCGGCACTCAAAGGCTCCTCAAATGTGGGGAGTATGCTGGGCAGGCCTTCAGCACACCCCATGTGGCCCTCCAAAGTTCCACTGCTTTTGAGTTTGCTGGGTGGGACTCTACCAGGTTCTGAGTGGCATACCAAGGCTGAAAAGCTAGATAAAGTACGTTATGCAGGCCTTCAGCTCATGCCATGTGGCGCACCAAAGCTCCCCAGCAGCTTGGGGTCACTGGGTGTGGCCCTACCAGGTACAAAGCAAGGTGCCAAGCTTGCACAGCTGGATGGGGTTCACTGTGCAGAGCTTTGGCTCAGGCCGCTGAGCACAGGTGGTTCCCCTGCCACTCGGGGTCACTGGGGGGGCGCCCAACCAGGTCCCAACGGACCTACTCAAATGTCCTGGGCTGATTGCGCATGCTGGGCGGGACCCTATCAGGTTCTGAGCGAGGTGCCAAGTTTGCACGGCTGGATGGGGTTTGCTGTGCTGGGCTTTGGCTCACATCCAAGGGAAATTTTTATATGGGCAAAATTTTTTGTCTGACATTTTATCTTTAGAATTTAACTCACTGTGAAAGATGCTACTCCACATGTGGATGGTATATGCAATTTTTCAGCACAAAATACAAAACTTCAATGAAAACCACTGAGTTAGCCCCAAGACCTCCAGTGAGTCTAAGATATTGAAGTGGAACCAACACCTTTCATTTCACCTTCTCCATATGACTGTGAGAGTTAGCATGACTTTCATTCTGAAGGACGTCCTTCACCTAGAAGAACCCATGAGCTCCTAAACCTCATGGTAGAAGGTCATGGAAGAGCAAAGCTGCTTCGTTCCTGGTAGCCTGGAAGCAGAGCAGGGAAACAGGGCAGAGACAAGGGGCAAGGGACCAGATACAGTGCCCAAGCCTATGCCTCTATGACCTACCCAGATACATGCACCAGTGCGCACTACCAATTCCCAAGCCAATATACAACTACATATATCTGGGGCTACTCTTCCATTTCAGGCAGTTCACCTGGGTGGCCTGAGCTTCTGTAGCTCAGCTTTTACCCATAGATCTTTGTGTTTTAAGTCTTGCCTGATTATCATTTGCATTCTCTTTTTTGTGTTGCCTTAATATTGGAATCAGGATGTGAATTGAAAGATTTCCAAACTACTTTTAAGCCTCAGTCTGGACAATCAGAGGTATGTGGAAAAAAATCACAGAACCTGGGCAGCCTTCAGAAAGCCACTCAAGTTTGATTTCCTTCCTCCCTTCCTGCCTCCACAAACTGAGGCCAGATGCATCCTTTCTCCCCACAGTATCTTACCCTTGGCCTTAGCCTTTGAGCTTCCTTTTCCTCTTGGGTGAGGCCATGCTTTTTTGGCATTCTGGCCTCTATTTCTTGAAGGACAGAAGACACTCCTGGGAAGGAGGGCCAGTGCCTCCAGCAGTGTTCTGGGAGAGCGGGTGCCAGCTATTGGCAGTCCTTCGTGTGTGAATGGTAGGTTCCTGAGAGCCTGAGACTGATTGCTTTCTCAGCCATTCACCTGCTAAACTGGTGTGGCTTGAATTGCTGCTTGGAGGTGACTCCCTGTCTCCCTGGTGGGCAAAAGGGTCTCTTGTGTGGCAGCCACTCAACACTGAGCTTCTATAATATCAGACTCCAGACCCTAAAGAAGGCACTGGAAATTAGAATTATCAAGCCTCTGAAGGCTTATGAATCATCTTCAAAAACTGAGGAAGATTATACAGAAGATGGTGCCAGTTTCTCTAGCTTCCACATCTGGGTGGTCTGAGCTTCTAGAGGCAGAATTTAGTTAGAGCCCAATGACAACTTTCCAACATTGAGATCTCATAGATAACAGAACAGGCTGTAAAGGAACACTGTGGAATCTACTTTGGAGATCTTTAAAAATAGAACAACTATTCTTCACTCCAAAACTGTCTGGAATGACATCCCTTTTATCAAAAAAAACTTGAAAATATGACAATTGAAAAGCTTCTTATTTACATCAACACTTGATTTTAAACTGTTTTAGATTTGTTAAAAATTCCCAGATTCTTTGATTGCCTACACAAAATTAAACACATATTGAAGATGCTTTGCAACATACTGGAGCCCCAGTGTGGAAGAAGGACACTCATATTTAACAGAGACTCCCAAAGAGATAACTTGCTTGATAAGTTTTGTCCACAACACAAATGGAGGTTCAGAACTGAACCACAGCAGTTTCCCCCTTTAAGTAACCTCCCACCTCTACACAGTTCTGTGAGGGAATTTGTAACATCTGTGCCTTCTCCCCAGGCTCCTTCGTGATTTTAGTTATCTTTCTGCTTCTCCATCCTTCTCTCAGTTTATTTTGTATTAAAAATTCCCCAAAGTTTAAGCGATACAAGTGTTGGTTAATCATTGCTCAATAGGACATTGTCCTGCTGGGCAGGTTTTCATGCTAGGTGTTCTCCTTGACTGCCAGTCTCCTTGGGTCCAGGCCTACTTGTTTAGTTGTGGTCAGGCTTCCAGGATCTAGAACCTGGCAACTTAGTTTGATGAAAACTAGAACGAATGCATTCCTCAGGGTCAGCTTGTG
>RJWM01051253.1:0-10380 GCA_004363535.1 Dasyprocta punctata
GGTAAAGACCAGGCTTGGGAGGTTTCTGCTAAGAAAAAGGACTGCATTGGTTGTTGGACTCCACATGATGTGTGCTACAGCTTGGCAGAAAGTTTGTCTGCATTTTGCTTGTGTCCAGAGACTTTGCCTGAGACTAAGATTAAGGACACTGGATTAATTAATCTGGCAGAGGAAATCTCAAGGCAGCGGAATGTTGAAGTGGTGGCATGGATTTTGTTGGGGGCTTTTAGCCAGATTTATGTTGGAGAGCAAAAGCAAAGAGCCCAGCAGGATAATTTAAAACATGAGTTTGGCCAGAAAGCTGTGGACTGTGAGAAGAGAACCGAGATCCCCATTGTTGAGAAGGAACAGAATAAAAAAGATGGCCTGCAGGCATCATGGGAAAAGGCAGGTGGTCCCCACACTTTGCAGCCTCAAAACTGCAAAAGTGAAAGACTTTGCTTGGAGGAGAAAGCCTCAGAGCATCATGTTCCAGAATGGCGGCGGCGGCCGCACCACGTTCCAGAATGGGGACAGCATAGAGAATCTGTTCCTCAGAATCAGGTTCAGAGTGCCCAGCAATCCAGGCACTTGACCCCTATAGTCAAGAGAGACAAGAGCCTGGCTACTGCTCCAAATGGCAGCAGACCTTGGCATCATCCACGTCGTGCAAGGGTTCTGAGGCTAAAAAGGCATCCACCTCGATTGCAGAAAGCCTGGGAGGCCAGGCAGTGTGCCTCTGAGAGGGCAGGGTGTGAAGCTATGAATGTGAAGCCAAAAGTGCAGTGGAGACCTCAAAAGTTTGAAAAAGCCAGGAATGTGGATCATCTAAGAAAACCTGCAATGAGGGAGCAAAGCCAGCCCAAGAGAGAAGCTGTGGGAGCTAAAACCACCAGAAGTGCCATGGGGGTGGAATCACTCAAGCCTTTTGGAGCTTGCAACAAGATTGCTTCAGATGCTGAGCATAGAACTCTAGGACTTAATGTTTGCCCTACTGGATTTTGGTCTTTCCTTGGTTCTAATGCTTTGTATTCTCCTGTTTGTAACTTTTGGAATGGTAATGTTTACCTTGTGCCTTTATATGTTAAAAGTGTTTAACCTGGTTTTCATTTGTACAGGGGTTTACAGGTAAGAGTTTGCCATAGATCTTGGAGGAGATTTGGGACTTGAACTTTTCAGCAGAGCTGAAGCTGTTAGGACTTTGGCAACTCTTGCAGGTGGACTAAATGCTTTTTGCATAAAGAGATGTGCATGAGTCTTTGGGGGTCCAAGGAGAAAATGTTGTTTTGAATGTAATATAATGTGGGTAGACTTAATGCTGGTTCTTAAGGATTGTTAAGATGTGTTATAATGTTGAAGTTACAAAATGTTAAGTATAAGCATGACTTGTATCTGGAGTCTGATTTAAAGAAATGTGTCTGGTTGCCAAGTTGACAAGGGGTGGATTGTTACGGTTTATACATTGTGTCAACTTGAAAAGTCTAGTAGCTTAATTAAGTAACTCAGCAGCTCTACATCCTAGGGTGTAGAGCACAGTTACCTGGTCATTGTGTCAATTTGAGAAAACCAAAAGTTTAGTTGAGAGACTCAGCAGGGAGCCAGGGTTCTTACTTTGTAAACATGCTCATCCTGTGCAAAGGAAGGCAAGGATGTTTGTGAATGCTACACCCACCCTGGGGGGGTATCCTGTGTATTATATAAAGGAGGAGAAGAGGCTTGCTCTTACCCCTTTTACTCTGGCTGCTTTTGTTCGGCTGCTGCCTTGAAGTGCTGTCCCAGTGCCATGCCACCCTGCCTTGGAGCCAGCTGATTGTGGACTTAAACCTCCAAAAACTGTAAGCTAAATAAACCTTTCCTTCCCTAGTTTGTGTGTCAGGTGTTTTGTCTCAGCAACAAGTAAAGAGTAACCGAGACAATTATGCTAATTCTGTTCTAAATTTGTACTAGGTACTGTCACCCAAGGGATCACCTGTGGTGGTGAATATAAGACCGACAAAGGGACATGAATCTATACACACTGTCTCCAAAGACAATGGATATTATTCCAAGTATATCAGAAGAAAATACTAAAAAATAATCATATGAAAAGGAAAAACTTGTGCTTAGTAAGTTGTCTCTTCTCTATGATTTTCTTTATGAATATCCTTAAAATATTTCTAACTATGTTTTATGGAGACCTTTTATGCTTGGATTTGAAAATGGCTCCTTTAGCTTTCAATACTTTTATTAGACAATTCATATTTTATTTCTCTATCCTATTTCTATTGCTACTGGAATTTTTGTGAACTTGTTAAGAATAGTGCACATACCACCATGCTTTACAGAAATATACAGGGCTGTATAGGGAGATCAGTTTTTTGATGGATACTCAATGTGACCATCTTGTAAGCTATTTTTGTTGAAATGGTCCCTCCTGTTTTAGGGAGAATTGTTGGTTGTATCAGAGATAAGCATTCTATGTAAGATAATTTTAAGCAAAGAGATAGAAGTTAAATATTTTTATATCAAGTAAAATAATATTATTACAGAAGCAGAATTGAAACTCATAACCAAAGAAAACAGGAAATTGGAGCAAGTAGAAATAACTTAGATTTTCCCTAGCAAATGTATATCTTAGGTATTTATTAAACTGTGTAACTCAAGTTTTCCCCTGTAAAAATATAAATACTGTCTCAGAATTATATGATTATTATACTGTAAAATATCTTTTTGGAGGAAGATTACACAGAAAAAATAAATTACAATGTGTGATTTATTTTAATGCTTCTATGAGAATGCAGAATTTGATATTTTCTTTAATTTTTCAATTTTACCAGTCCTAGTGTTGGCACTATTCATTTTAGGAGATTTTATGACAATTCTCCCTAAAACAGAAGGGAGCATATGAACAAGCATAGCTTGCAAGATGATCACATTGAGTAGCCATCAAAAAATGCATCTCCCTACGCAGTCCTGGATAGTTCTGCAAAGCATGGGTTAGGGTGGTGTGTGCACTGTTCTTAACGGGACCACAGAAATCACAGTAGGAATGGAAATTGAGTAGAGAAACAAAATATGAATTGTCTACTAAATGTATTAGAGGTAAGAATTCCAAAGGTATTTTAGTTGAATACCCCCTTTTTTCTTACAGCTCCTCTTATAGTAGTATTAATAATTCCTCTAAGGAAGGGTGAAGTGTATGATGCAACTAGTATACCCTGAATATAACAAATATGTGACATGTTTTTAAAAAATATTTTTATCTTATAAGATCACAGATTATATCTAGATGTTAATATGGAGAAAATATAAGTGAGAGGTATTTAAAAGAAATTGATAATAGATATTTTGCTTAAAGAAAGTACCATAAATATGCATTGTTAAGTAAAAAGAATCTGTAAAGTAAAAAAGAATTAAGGTAATCAGATGTACTGTGAAACTGTTGACAATAGACCTAGAAAATGTACTACTTTAAGATTCACTACAATGAACAGAGATGAGAATCAAGTAATAATTATTAACATTAACTGAGTACAGAAATCAGTTGAAGAGTTTTTGTGCATTTTCTGATTCATCTTCAGGACATGTAAGTCAGATTGAGTGTGCTTTTTTAAAAAAATTAGGAAATGAAAACAGAAGTACTTTAAATTTAAAGTCATTTGTCAAGAAGAAATAGTGTTAGATTTTAGACAAGGTCTCACTAAATGAAGTGTGTGTTTATTGTATTCTACAAATTTCCTAAATATTGATCAATATTAAGAGAATAATATAATTAGCTACTAATACAAAATGTTCAGAATTTCAAAATTCATTTAGAAAACTATTATTTTTATTTATATGTTATGACATGTAAGTCCACACACTTACTACCGATCATATCCTTTCTTAGTGTTTTTTCTACCAAGTGTTCAGAAGTACTTGTTCAAACATTATCCTAGAAAAGTATGCATTGATAAGAAATTAAGGTAAAAGATAAAAGGCAGATTTTTCAAATATGTCAGTGCTCAAAAACCAGGATATTTTCTTTTGATATTGAATGAATTACTATAGAAGATACGTTCATTTGTATACAGTGAGACTACTATTGTATGTTTCTCTCTTCACAGTAAATGGATGTATTGCTTAGTAATATCTTAGGAAAAATATTCCCTTTCCGTCGTTACTCTATATCTCTATAAATACTGGAAGAAAAGAAATCAGATCCAGTTTCCATCATGATGTAATAATTTTCATTTTCAACTGCTCTCTTCACTTTATCCATGGAGATTGCAAAGAATATAGAAAAGCTATCAAAAAAGAAAAATAAAATAAAGGAAAACAAAATAGCACACAAAAACTGATTCAATGCTGAGTACAAAAAATAAAACAAGGAAGAGAAATAGACAATTATCTTTCCAGTATACACCTTGAGATATTTCCAACTTACTTAGGAATTAAGGTAAGAAATACGACTATTATATTTAGAGATGAACTATTTATAATTATTGTATGTTGAACTTCACTTTCACTTGGTTCTAGTATTCAAAGAAATACCTTGTTTACAAGTGTGTGTTATTTATTATCTTACAAAAGAGAACAAATAGGTACAAAACATTTGTATCTGTGATGACCAGAAGATTGCACTGCTCCAAAACTTAAAGTTTTCATAAAAATCACGTCATAAATTTGAAGGAAAATGGTTATTACTGAAAAGTTTCAATGATAAGGAACTGTCATTCAGAGTTCATGAAATCAGAATCTGAGTCACATTTGCCTTGAATTTTGGTTAATCCATTCTTCATCACTCTGCACTGTTATATTCTTTGTAATCAGCTTAGCACACTAAATTAATTTCATTAGATTTAGATTTTAACTAGTGATACATTATGTACCTGGATTTGCATCCAAATAACCAGGCCAAGATAATAACTTTTTTATACTCCTCTGTAGAGGTTCTCTCAAAGATTGCCCCAACATATTATTTTATGTTAGAATAATGATATAAAAACATAACATGGGATTTTTAATTAAAGAAGTTCAACTGAGGTATAAGATAATCATTACATATAATACAGAGGAGTAACATCATTTTACTGTCATATTTTTACCTATTTATCCAAATTATTGCCAGCAGTTTATTTTACTGGAATATTAGACAAAGGTAGCTTTCCAATCTGCTTTTTAGGCTACACCTTGTCTCTCATGCTTTCTTGACTGTCTTCTTGGGAAAGAACTTGATCAATGAATTGTTTGGATGCAAAGTCCATCTCAGGCTCTGCTTGCAGACAAAGTCATTCATTGACAACTTTTAGCTTGGCATAGACAACTGTTAGCTTCTGCAATGTGTGTTGTCAAGATTGTACTTTTCAATTACAGCTATAGGTGTTAAATTATTGTGAGAACTAAATTTACAAATTTACATGCCTTTTCTTACCCCACTAACTAATCTATGATTTCTAGGTACTTAAAAGAGCATACTGCAAAAAAAATGGATGGAGGAAATCAATCTATAGTGTCAGAATTTGTACTCCTGGGACTTTGCCACTCACGGAATGTTCAAGTCATACTCTTTGTGATATTCTTGATATTTTACTTGATCACTTTATTTGGAAATACTGTCATCATGATTTTAATCATCACTGACCCCCATATGCATTCACCCATGTACTTCTTTTTGGCCAACTTGTCATTTATTGATATATGGCTTTCCTCTGTGACAACCCCTAAGATGATCACAGACTTTCTCAAAGAGAATAAGACCATTTCCTTTGGAGGTTGCATGTGTCAGATCCTCTTTGTCCATTTCATTGTAGGGGGCGAGATGGTTCTGCTAGTGGTAATGGCCTATGACCGCTATGTGGCCATCTGCAAACCACTTCACTATTCCACATTTATGAGCCTGCACAGGTGCACTGGGCTAGTGGTGACTGCATGGGTAACAGGCTTTGTGCACGGCTTGAGTCAAATGGTTGTGATTGCACAGCTGCCATTCTGTGGCCCGAGGGAAATCGACAGCTTCTTCTGTGATATACCACTGGTGATCAAGTTGGCCTGCGTGGATTCCTATAATTTGGACATGTTAATAAATATTGACTGTGGACTGGTGGCTGTAACCTGCTTTATCCTGTTATTGATCTCCTACACATACATTCTTCTCACTGTCCGCCAAAGCTCTAAAACAGGTGCTTCCAAGGCACTGTCCACCTGTACTGCTCACATCACAATAGTGGTGCTTTTCTTTGTTCCTGGCATATTTATCTATGTGTGGCCACTAAATATCACCTGGCTGGACAAATTTCTTGCTGTCTTTTACTCTGTTATTACACCTTTCCTAAATCCAGCAATTTATACCCTGAGAAATAAAGAGATGAAAAGTGCTATGCAGAGATTTAGAAACCACTACATATATTCCAAAGAAAATCGTTAATGCCCTGAAATGTTGAGAACATTTTAAATTGGTAATGCTTTGGCTTTGTAAGTAACTTGAGATTTACAACACTTGATATGTATCTATACTTGTGTCTTTTCTCAGGGTACAGAATAGAATTAACACAATACAGGCAAATTAAACTTTCATGAACTAATAAGAAAAAAGTTATGTAATGCTCCCTAGATTCCAAGTCTGATTAGTCATCTTTATGGGGAATTTATCTTCCAGTTTTCCTATATTATTAAAGTGTCATATAAAAATGTGTAATTTATTTGCTAAGGTATGGTTCCAGCTGACTAGGAAGCATATTAATGAACTTTTCTTTTCCCTCTTACTTAATTTGGAAACAAGTATTTCACAACATTGACACTTTCGCTTTAAACTTGCACTTGTATTTTGCTGAAAAATAACTGAATTATTATTTTTGTCCTAATTAATTGCTTCCTTAAGTATGAATGAGAAAAAAGAGGAAACAGGAATAGTGAATGAAAAAACAGTGATAAAAATCTTAGGGAAGAATACCAAAATGCACTCCTCTATAGACTTCAGTAGACCCAAAATATTTTCAAGAAGAAAATTATTACCTCTATTTCCCTCAGTCATCTCAGTCTCAAAGAATTTAATATTTAATTTAATATCAGTCATGTGTAAAATTTCTGCAAATGGAATCTCTATTAGGGTAGAAATTGTTCCCTATCTTTTCAATTTTGAAACTACACAGCGTGGCTTAAGCGCCTGCCCTGGCAGGCGCAAGGCTGTGAGTTCAATCCCCGGTGCCGCAAAAAAAAAAAAAAAAAAAAAAAAAAAAAGAAACTACACAGCAACTTCAGTGGCCTCAGGAAAATACATACATAAAATACTGAGCAAGTGCGTTTTAATAAATCATTCATATCCAACTATTCCATTCCAATATTCATAGCATTATTTGTCTTGGTGTTCTTCTTTGGTATTTAAAAATATTCATGGAAACCTCAAAACATAAATAATTTCTTCCAGAAATATAAGTGGATAGAAAATGCTTTTGATCAAAATTATAGCCATAAATAAAACAGAAAAATCACATATGTTGTGTATTTCTTTTTTTAGGGGAACAAAGCCACAAAAAGTAGATTGAAATTATGTGAACTTTACCTGCCAACTGTTTGCCATCATACTACATTTATTACCATACATATTCTTATTATATTCTTTTCTTTTTTTATTTATTTAAGCAAAGAAAAAACAGAAACAAAGATATATAAAACAAAGACAACAAGCAAAAGAGACAAACAAACGACTAGAGTAAATACACAACAGTAACATTGCAGGTTTACAAAATCGGATGATAGAAATTTGACAATGGTTGCAATGCAGCGCATCGTTATCTTTAAAATGGTTACTTGCATTAACAGATATAGACATGTAAAATTGATCTAATCATATGAGTATTAGTTGTTCTTTCTCAATAATGAATAGATTCAGCAGTGTGTCCATTTTAGTTATCTTACATATACATATATACAGGTTTATATCTTTCCCTCTTCCCTTTTCTCTTTCCACCTTTACACTTCCCAGTTACTTTTGCTCTTCGAGCTGTTTTTTATGCTTACATAGTATTTATTATAGATTTTGGATCATACATACTTTGCCGTTTCTTACACTAGGGAGACAATACGGTATTTACACATGCGGGTTTGATTTATCTCACTTAGGAGTATGGTCTCAAGTGGTGACCATTTACTTATAAAAGTCTCAATGCAATCTTTCTTAATAGTTGAGTAGTACTTCATTGTATAAAAATACCACATCTTTTTTATCCATTCTTTGATTGATGGGCACTTGGGTTGTTTCTAAGATCTGGCTATTACAAATTGGGTTGCTATAAACATGGGTGGACAGATATCACTATAGTATGATGTTTTCAATTCTTCTGGGAAAATGCCCAGAAGAGGGATAGCTGGGTTGAATGGGATCCCTAATCCTAGCTTCTTGAGGAATCTCCACACCAACTTCCACAGTGGCTGCAACAGTCTACACTCCCACCAACAGTGGAGAAGGGTTCCTTTTTCCCCACAGCCCCTCCAGCATTTGCTGTTGGTTGATTTTGTAATCTTGGCCATTCTTTCTGGAGTGAGATGGAATCTCAGCGTTCTTTTAATTTGCATTTCCCGAATGACCATTGATGTTGAACATTTTCTTCATATATTTATTTGCCATTTGTATTTCTTTCTCTGAGAAGTGTGTATTCATCTCAGATGCCCATTTTTGGATTGGGTCCTTGAATTTTAGAGGTCTGATTTCTTCTAATTTTTTATATGTTTTAGATAGAAGTCCTTTGTCTGATGAAAAATTGGCTAAGATATTTTCCCAGTTTGTGGGTTTTCTTTTCACTCTGTTGGAGATTTCCTGTGACATGCAAAAACTTTTTAGTATGATGAGATCCCAGTAGTTGATTCTGGGAAGTGTTTCCTGTGCAATTTGATTTTTATTCATGAACTCTCTGCCTACTCCTATGTCATCAACATTTTTACCTACTCTGTCTTCTAGTAAGTTTAGTGTCTCTGTTTTTATATTCAGATCTTTTATCCATTTTGACTTTATTTTAGTGCATGGTGATAGGCATGGATCTAGCTTTAGTTTACGGCATATAGAAAGCCAATTTCTCCAGCACCATTTGTTAAAGAGGCTGTCTTTCTTCCAATGTACCTGTTTGACCCCTTTGTCAAAGATGAGGTGGCTAAGGGTGTTTGTAGTTGTGACTGCATCTCCTAATATATTCCATTGATCTTCAGGTCTATTTTGATTCCAGTACCATGCTGATTTTATCACAGTAGCTTTGTAGTATAGTTTCAAGTAGGGGATTGTGATGCCTCCTGCCTTCCCTTCATTGCCCAGAATTGCCTTTGCTATTCTAGGTCTTTTCTGGTTCCAGATGAATTTCAGGAATGCTTTCTCTAGTTCTGTGAGGTAGGCAAGTGGTATTTTGATTGGGATTGCATTGAATCTGTGTAATAATTTTGGGAGAATGGGCATTTTCATGATATTTGTTCTTCCTATCCATGAACAGGGAATATCTTTCCATTTTCTGAAATCTTTTTGATTTCCTTCTTTAGAGTAATGTAATTTTCACTGTACAGATCTTTTACTTCCTTTGTTAGATTGATTCCTAAGTATTTCATTTTTTTTTTGGATGTTATAGTGAAGGGTGTGGCTTCCCTTAATTCTCTCTCAGTGACTTTGTTGTTTGTGTACAGGAATGCTATTGATTTTTGAGTGTTCACCTTGTATCCAGCTACATTACTCAATTTGGTTATTACTTCTAAAAGTCTTCTAATGGATTTTTGGGGGTCTTCTATGTAGAGTATCATATCATCTGCAAATAATGATAATTTCACTTCTTCCTTTCCTATCCTTATTCCCTTTATTTCTTTCTCTTGTCTAACTGCTCTGGCTAATATTTACAGAACTATATTGAATAGGAGTGGTGATAGTGGACATCCTTGTCTTGTTCCTGATTTGAGGTTGAAAGTCTTCAGTTTTTGTCCATTTAGTAAGATGTTGGCTGTTGGTTTATGATATATGGCTTTTACATGTTGAGGCAGAGACCATCTATTCCGATTTTCTGTAGGGTTTTTATCATGAATGAGTGATTTTGTCAAAAGCTTTTTCTGCATCTATTGAGACGATCATGTGGTTCTTGTCCTTGGCCCTGTTGATATGGTGTATTACATGTATTGATTTGCATATGTTGAACCATCCCTGCAATCCTGGGATGAATTCCACTTGATCGTGGTGTATAATCTTTGTGATAACTTGCTGTATTCTATTTTCCAGAATTTTATTGAGGATTTTTGCACCTATGTTCATGAGAGAGATTGGCCTGTAATTTTCTTTTTTGGTTGGGTCTTTCTCTGGTTTTGGTATTAGGGTAATACTTGTTTCCAGGAATGAGTTAGGGAGACTTGCTTCCCTTTCGATTTCATTGAAGAGTTTGAGGAGTGTTGGCATTAAGTCTTCCCTAAATTTCTGGCAGA
>RJWM01051254.1:0-10491 GCA_004363535.1 Dasyprocta punctata
TTTATAGCAACTCAATTTGTAATAGCCAGATCTTGGAAACAAGCGAAGTGCCCATCAATCAAGGAATGGATAAAATGATGTGGCATTTTTATACAATGGAGTACTACTCAGCTATCAAGAAAGATTGCATTGAGACTTTTATAAGTAAATGGACACAACTTGAGACCATACTCATAAGTGAGATAAATCAAACCCACATGTGTGAATACCATATTGTCTCCCTAGTGTAAGAAACTGGAAAAGTATATATGATCCAAAATCTGCAATACCTACTGTGTAAGAGTAAAAAGCTGCTCAAAGAGCAAAAGTACTTGGGAAAGGGAAAAGGAGGAAAGAAGGAAAGGAAAAGGAAAAAGACATAAATCTGTATATATTTATATGTAGGATAACTAAAATGACTATACTGCTGAATGTATTCGTTATTTAGAAAGATCCATTAATATTCATATGATTAGATCAATTTTACAGGTGTATATCTGTTAATGTAAACAACCATGTTGAAGGTAATGATATGCAATATTGCAACCATTATCAAGTTTGTATCATCTTGTTTTGTAAACCTACAATGTTACTGTTCTGGACTTGCTGTTGTTTTTTTTTTTTTTTTGTCTCTTTTGCTTTTTGTCTTTCTTATATGTGTCTTTCTTTTCTTAGATAAAAAACAAAGTAGGCATTGATGATTTTCTGAATTACTGCAATGTCTGTTGTGATTTCCCCCTTTTCATCTCTAATTGCATGGATTTGAGTCTTTTCTTTCCTTTTTTTTCATAATGTTCGCCAAGGGTTTCTCAGTTTTGTTTAACCATTAAAGGAACCAACAACTATTTGGTTTTTTTAATTTAAGCAAAGAAAAATAATGACATATATAACAAAGACAACAAGAAAAAGAGATAAACAAATGACTAGAGTAAATGCACAGCAGTAGCATTATAGATTTACAAAGCAGGATGATAGAAAATTGACAATGGTTGCAATATTGCATATCATTATCTTTAAAATGGTTACTTACATTAACAGATATAGATATGTAGAATTGACCTAATCATATGAGTATTAATTGTTCTTTACCAATAATGAATACATTCAGCAATGTGTTCATTTTAGTTATCTTACATATACATATATACAGATTTATATCCTCTCTCTTTTCCCTTTCTCTTTTACCCCTTTCCCTTCTCAACCACTCTTGCTCTTCGAGCTGTTTTTTACCTTTACATAGTATTCATTACAGATTTTGGGTCATATATACTTTTTCAGTTTCTTACACTAGGGAGACAATATGGAATTTACACATGTGGGTTTGATTTATCTCACTTACAAGTATGGTCTCAAGTCATGACCATTTACTTATAAAAGTCTCAATGCAATCTTTCTTGATAGCTGAGTAGTACTCCATTGTATAAAAATACCACATTTTTTAATCCATTCTTTGATTAATGGGCACTGGGGTTGTTTCCAAGATCTGGCTATTACAAATTGAGTTGCTATAAACATGGGTGCACAGATATCACTGTGGTATGATGTTTTCAATTCTTCTGGGAAAATGCCCAGAAGAGGGATAGCTGGGTTGAATGGGATCTCTAATCCTAGCTTCTTGAGGAATCTCCACACTGATTTCCACAGTGTAGACTCCCACCGAAAGTGGAGAAGAGTTCCTTTTTCCCCACAGCCCCTCCAGCATGTGTTGTTGGTTGATTTTTTAATCTTGGCCATTCTTTCTGGAGTGAGATGGAATCTCAGTGTTGTTTCAATTTGCATTTCCCAAATGACCATTGATGCTGAACACTTTTTCATACATTTACCATTTGTATTTCTTTCTCTGAGAAGTGTGTATTCATCTCAGATGCCCATTTTTGGATTGGGTCCTTGAATTTGAGGGGCCTGATTTTTTTTAATTCTTGATATGTTTTAGATAGAAGTCCTTTGTCTGATGGACAATTGACTGAGATATTTTCCAGTTCGTGGGTTTTCTTTTCACTCTGTCGGAGATTTCCTTTGACATGCAAAAACTTTTTTAGTAAAATGAGATCCCAGTTGTTGATTCTGGGACATGTTTCATGTGCAATTTCATTTTTATTCATAAACTCTCTGCCATACCTATGAGAGAATGGCCATTTTCACGATGTTTGTTCTTCCTATCCATGAACAGGGAATATCTTCCATTTTCTGAAATCTTCTTCGATTTTCTTCTTTAGAGTAATATAATTTTCACTGTATAGATCTTTTATTTCCTTTGTTAGATTGATTCCTAAGGATTTCAGTTTTTTGGATGTTACAGTGAAGGGTGTGGTTTCCCTTATTTCTCTCTCAGTGACTTTGTTGTTTGTGTACAGGAATGCTATTGATTTTTGAGCATTCACCTTGTATCCAGCTACATTACTGAATTTGGTTATTACTTCTAGAAGTCTTCTAATGGATTTTTGGGGGTCTTCTATGTAGTGTATCATATTGTCTGCAAAGAGTGATAATTTTACTTCGTCCTTTCCTATCCTTATTCCCTTTATCTCTTTCTCTTGTTTAATACTCTGGCTAATATTTTCAGAACTATATTGAATAGGAGTGCTGGTAATGGACATCCTTGTCTTGTTGCTGATTTTAGTTTGAAAGTTTTCAGTTTTTATCCATTTAGTAAGGTGCTGGCTCTTGGTTTATGATATATAGCTTTTACCAAGTTGAGATAGAGACCATCTATTCCGATTTGCTGTAGGATTTTTATCATGAATGTGTGTTGGATTTTGTTGAAAGTTTTTTCTGCATCTATTGAGATGATCATGTGGTTCTTGTCCTTGGCCCTGTTGATATGGTGTATTACATTTATTGATTTGCGTATGTTGAATCATCCCTTCATTCCTGGGATGAATCCTACTTGATCATGATGTTTAATCTTTCTGATAACTTGCTGTATTCTATTTGCCAGTATTTTATTGAGGATTTTTGCATCTATATTCCTTAGCGAGATTGGCCTGTAATTTTCTTTTTTGGTTGGATCTTTCTCTGGTTTTGGTATTAAGGTAATACTTGTTTCCAGGAATGAGTTAGGGAGACTTACTTCCCTTTCAATTTCATTGAAGAGTTTGAGGAGTGTTGGCATTAAGTCTTCCTTAAATTTCTTGTAGAATTCAGTGGTCAATCCATCAGGGCTCGGGCTTTTCTTTGTTTGTAGGGTCCTAATTACATCTTCAATTTCATTATCTGAAATTGGGTTATTCAGCAGTTCACATCTTTTTCATTCAGTATTGGTAATTCATAGGTTTCTAGGAATCTGTCCATTTCTTCTGTGTTATCAAATCTATGTGAGTAAAGGTTTTCAAAGTAGGTGTTGATGATCTTCTGTATTTCCACCAGGTCTGTAGTGATTTCACCCTTTTCATTTCGTATTGCATGAATCTGAGTTTTTTCTTTCCTCTTTTTATTAGGTTGGCTAGGGATTTATCAATTTTATTTACTCTTTCAAGGAACCAACTCTTCGACTCATTAATTCTTTGTATTGTTTTCTTAGTTTCAATTGCATTAATTTCTGCTCTAATCTTAATAATTTCCTCCCTTCTTTGGGCTTTGGACTTGGCTTGCTCTTCTTTTTCTAGAAGTTTGAGGTGCAGCATTAGGTTGTTTATGTGTGTTCTTTCCATTTTTCTGATATGAGAGTATAGTGGTATAAATTTCCCTCTGAGAACTGCTTTCATTGTATCCCACAGGTTCCGGTAATTTGTATTTGCATTTTCACTCAATTATAGATATTGTTTAATTCCTTCTTTAACTTCTTCTGTGACCCATTGGTTATTTAGGAGAGTATTATTTAATTTCCGTGTTTTTATGGGGTTCTTGTAGGTTTTTTGTCATTCATTTCCAATTTTACTGCACTATGGTCAGATAGTATTCATGGAATTATTTCAGTTCCTTTACATTTATTTAAGCATGTTTTGTGGACAAGTATATGATCTATTTTAGAGAATGACCCATGTGCAGCTGAGAAGAATGTGTGTTCTGATGTTGATGGGTGGAATACTTGGTACACATCTACTAGGTCCATTTGTTCACAAGTTTGATTCAGTTCAGGTATTTCTTTGCTGATTTTTTGTTTGGTTGATCTATCTCTCTGTGACAATGGGGTGTTAATGTCCCCTGTTATAACTGTATTACTCTTTATTTGGCTTTTCATGTCTATTAAGAATTGTCTTACATAGTTGGGTGCTTCCATATTTGGTGCATATATATTTATGATTGTAATGTCTTCCTCTTGAAGTTTGCCCCTAACAAGTATGTAGTGTCCTTCTTTATCTCTTTTGATCATTCTTGGTTTGAAGTTTGCATTGTCTGCAAACATAATAGCTACCTCTGCTTTTTTCTGGGTTCCTGTTGCATAGAGTATTGTTTTCCAGTCTTTGATTTTTAGTCTGTGAATTTCCTTTTGAGTGAAATGTGTTTCTTCTACACAGCATATTGTTGGGTTTTGTTTCTTAACCCACTCTGCTAGTCTGTTCCTTTTTATTGGTGAGTTGAGACCATTTACATTGATTGACATAACTAATATGTACTGGCTCATCCCTCTCTTGATATCTTTCTGTTGTTGGTTTTCTACATTTTCTGTTTAATTATTTGCCCTGCTTACTGGTTTCCTTTTGTTGTGATTCTTAAAATAGTGGCTATCTTTGTCTCTTTCTAGAGTGTCTTTCAGTACTCTTTGTAGTGTTGGTTTGGTGGCCATAAATTTGTTCAGTTGTTCTTTGTCATGAAAATATCTTATTTCTCCATTGATTTTTAAGGATATTTTGCAGGATACATCAATCTGGGTTGAAAGTTGTTTTCTTTCAGGATTTAAATACTTCGCTCCAAGCACTTGTTAACTTAAAGGTTTGTGTTGAGAAGTCTGCTATGATTCGATAGGCTTCCCTTCACAGGTGATCTGTTTCTTTTCTCTGACAGCTTTTAATATTTTGTTCTTGTGCTGTGTTTCTGATGCCCTTATTATTATATGTCTGTGTGAAGATTTGTTATGCTCATGGTTAATTGGCATTCTGTATGCCTCAGTTACCTGTATTTCAGATTCTCTTCCCATGTTTTGAAAGTTTTCTGCTATTATTTCTGTGAATAGTCTTCACAGGTCATTAGTATTGACCCCTACTATTTGATTGATGCCTATTAATCTTATGTTATTTCTCTTGGCATCATCTTGCAGCAGTTGAATTGTTGTTTCTTGGTTCCTTACTATTTTTAAGAGACCTTTTCTTTCATGGCCATGATCTCCCATGCTGTCTTCAAGATCTGAGATTCTGTCTTCAGCTTCATTCAAGCGGTTTTTCAAACTTTCCATGTAGTTTTTCATTTCCTGCATTTCCCTTTCCATCTGTTTCATGCATTGTGTTTGTGTCTTATATTTTTCATTCAAAGTTTCAATCATTTTCTTAAGTTCTTCTATTTTTTCTTGCTCTTCTTTAGATACATTTCTTTAATAATGATTCTCATTTCACTTTTTAGCTAAGATAATATTTCTGATATGAATTTCTCTATGGCTTCATCAAACTGTTTCTTTACTGCATTTTCTATCATTTCAGAAATTCCAGTTGTGTGACTCCCACTGTCTTCCATTTCAGTGTCTCTTGGGTTTGTTCTTAGTGGGCTGGGGGACTGAGACTGCCTCTTGGTCTTTCGTTTTGTCATTTTCTTCTAGAACCTATGTGGGTCTGTGTCCTGCGAGGCTGACTGGGCATTCCCCTGTGGGTCGCACTGAGTCTTGGGTCATGCTGAGTTGTGGGAGCTGGTAGAGCTGGATCCTGTGCACAGCAAGTAAGTGTGGCCTCCCGGGGCATGTGGGTGGAGCCTCCACCTTAAGTGGGTGCGGGCCGATGCCTCCCCATCCCCGGGAACTAGGTAGAGTGTACCCCGGAGTGTGGTGCTGCCCTTACCCTAAGTCTGGCTGCAAGGAGTTCTGGGGTTTCACAGCGCCTGCAAGCCTGGGCATGTCCCAGAACCAATTCTTTGATTCATTGATTCTTTGTATTGTTTTTTTAGTCTCCAGTGTGTTAATTTGTACTCTGAAGTTAATAATTTCCTCCCCCCATGAGCTTTTGACTTAGCCTGCTCTTCTTTTTGAAGACATTTGTGGTTCACCATTAAATTTTTTATATGAGCTTGTTCCGTTTTTCCAATATTGGTTTTTACTGCTATAAATTTTCCTCTCAGGACTGCTTTCTTTGTGTCCCATTAATTTTGGTATGTTGTATTTTTATCATTCAACTGTAAAAACTATTTAATTTCTTCTTTAATGTCATCTGTTACCCATTGTTTGTTCAGTAGGGTGTTATTTAATTTCCATGTGTTTATGAAGTTCATTTTGAATCTGTTTCATGCATTCTATTTGTGTCTTATTTTGTTCATTCAAAGTTTCCATCATTTTCTTATGTTCTTCTATTTTTATCTTGATCTTCTTTAGATACACACAGTATTTCTTTCATAATGTTTGTCGTTTCATTTTTTACCTGAGAGATTATTTCTGATCTGATTTCCTCAATAACTTCATGGAATTGTTTCTTTACTTCAGTTGCTATCATTTTAGAATGTTCAGTTATGCAATTTCCAGTGTTTTCATTTCATTTTCTCATGGGTTTGTTCTCAGGGGGCTTAAGGACTGAGACTGCATCTTGCTCTTTCATTTTGTCATTTTCTTCTGGGACCTGTATGGCTGGACAGGCAGCCTCCTGATGGATTGCCTTGCAACACTGTGCTGGGTCGAGGTTCAATCCTCCAATATCCCCATTGCTAGCTAGTGTGCACTCTCAAACTATGGCTCCAGAGCCTTGTGTTCTGTGGCCTGTGAGGCTGGCCACATGTTCCCCTATGTACTGTGCTGGGTTGCTCTGGGATGCCTGACAGGGCAGAGCTTGGATCCTCCCTGCTGCTAGCACAGGCAAACCCCTGGAGTGTGTTGCTGGGGCCTAGAACTTGGCTGAGTGGAGTTCAGAACCTCTACAACCAAGGTGGCTAGCAGAGACACACCCCTGGGGTGTGGCGCTGGGGTCTTGTGCCTGGCTGGGTGGAGTGCAGAGCCTCTAGGACCCAGGTAGTTAGGAAGAGTGCACCCCCAGAGTGTGGCACTACTGAGATCTTGCATCTGGCTGGGAGGAGTTTAGAGCCTTTGGAGCACAGGGTTTTCCAGAGTGCACTCCTGGCATATGGTGCTAGGGACTTGCTCCTGGCTGGGCAGTTTGGAACCTTTGGGACCTTGACTCCAATTAATCTTACTGATCCTTTTTTTTTTTTGTCTCGTCTAGCAGCCACTGGGTTGATTTCTCATGGTCGCTTGCTATTTTTGAGAAATCTTTCTTTTTCTTGTCGCTAACTGCAAGCCTGTCTTCAAATCTGAGATCCTGTCTTCACATTGGCCTAATCTGCTTTGAATACTTTCAATGGAGTTTTTATTCTCCTGGATATCTGCTTGAATCTGCTTTATGGATTCTTTTTCTTTCCTCTGCAGAGTGTCCATAATTTGCTTCAGCTCATCTGCTTTTTTGTCTATGTCTGCTCTAATGTCGCTAAGCATAATGTGTATTTTGGTAATCTCTGTATGTATCTGAGAATTTTTTTCTGATTTCATTTTTTCCAGAGCCTCATTCAATTTTTTTGTTGTTTCCACTTCAGAGAGACCTAGTGGGGCCTTTCAAATTGTCCCATTTCATTACCCCTGGATTTGCCTTTGGTGAACTGAATATCTGGAGTTGCATTTTGCTTATGTGTCTTCTCATTTTATTTTCTCCCTGTTTTAGTTTTATTATTGGGGTGATGATTGTAAATTGTCTTTTTTGTGTTGGTTTATTGGTAGTATTTGGGTCCCTTAGGTGATGATTACTTCTTTGAGGTATTTTCCAGTTGTAGCTGTTTTATGGGTTTTGAATCTGTTGGAAAGTCTCACCTCTTCAGTTTGTTGGTGATGAGGAGTTGTTGCTTCTTTGGCCCAGTCCCTGATTCTTTGGCATTTTCCTACTGTATTTTCTGTGACCCTTAGTTAATCTGTCATGAATTATCAGGACCAATAGCTGTTTAGAACAATTATGTCAGTTTTGATTATGGCGATACCAAGAGCATCAAATGCAGCCTAGAAAACAACAAACTGAGCTATCCTTTAATCTGCGACTTTTAACTGTATGAACTAGATTTGTGATTATGTAACAAAATGTAAAACAAGCCAGATTATTATGTGCACTATATAAGTCCTTATTGTGTCAATTTTGCCCTCTGGGTTAAAATTTAAATGGATTAAGGAGATAGTAGAGAAGTGGAAGAAGAAAAAGAGAGTAGAAGTAAGGTTGGAGGATGTTATGGTTCATACATTGTGTCAATTTGAGAAGTTCACAAATTTAACTGAGAGATTTATCAGGGAGTGAGGACCCTTACTTTCTAAATATCCTCATCATGTGTAGGAGAAAGGCACAGAGATTTTGTGAGTGTTATACCACCCTGGAGAGGGGCACCTGTGTGCAATATAAGGGAGGAAAAGAGGCTTGTTTCCCTTTTTGCTCTGGCTCCTGCCTTGAAGTGTTGCCCCAGTGCTATGCCACCATGCCTTGGAGCCAGCTGATTATGGACTGAGACCTCCACAAACAGTGAGCTAAATAAAACTTTCCTTCCTTCATTTTGGGTGTCAGATGTTTTTTCCCAGCAATGAGAGTAAAGTAACCAAGACAGAGGACAAAGGGGGATCATGCCAACTTGGGGAAATTGGTGCCGAAAACTGAAAAAAAAGATGGAAGAAAAAAAGATGGAAGACATAAAAGGCAGGCGGAACAAAACCACACCCACAAAGAGGTTAGGAACCACTTTCACACTCACATATAAACAATAAAGGAGAAAGAGAAATGAAAAAACAAAAAAAAACAAAAATGCTAAAGAAAAAAAAAGGAAGAAAAAGAAAAACAAAAAGCACTTCCAGGATTCTCTCTGGTTTCACTGGTAGACAGCCTATAGAGACAGAGTCCCGAATCATGCCGCTGTATTCCAGCAAACCAACAGTTGCTTTATGGCAGAGCAGTGGATAATCTCAGCAGGCCTGACCTGAGACCAGACTCATTGGGCTCACCACAGTCCACGCAATTTCCATGGGTCTGCACACAGCTAGGTGCTGCTACAGGAGGCTGGCAGCAGTTCTGGGTTTTGGGCTTATCTGGTCAGACTCCACAATGGCTCCTGGCCAATTGTTCTCTTTCCACTGAAGGACTAAGTCCTCTGCACTCACCACCAGCCAGTGCAGTCCCCCACATCCACTACTCCTCTCCACAGCTGAGCCTCTCTGCAGAGCCCTCCAGAGTTGCCAGTGATCACTGTCACCATGACCATGTGTCCCCAGGTTCCAACAGCTCCTCTCGTGCAATGAGTCCCATTTGAGGGCAAAGTCGCCACAAGCTACCACCTTCTTCTTTGTTGAAGTTTTTCTTTTTACTCTCTGCGTGGGCTTCAGCTCACACTTCAGATTATTCCTGGGTGCAGGGGACCCACTTCCTTCCTTCTTGTCTTCCTCACGATGCTATATTCCAGCGTCTGGACAGTGACTCTCAGAGAGGCTGTTTTCCTTACTGCTTACCACTCCACTATCTTCCTGGAAGTCCCCTAATTTGTACTTTTAAAAACTTTAAAACAATGTTTTAATGACAGAATATTACAGAACTGAAATATAAGAAGGCAAGGTGACATGGGTACCTTCAGTCTTGGGAAGGAAACTTAAGTGATAGTTTAAATTCACAGGACATAGGAGAATCTGAAATTACTTCTTTCACTCAGACTCATGTTTTACAGTAATGTATATTGTAATTATCTGTGGTATTCAGCATATAGAACTAATGCAATAAGATACAGGGAAAAAATTTTAGAAGTGGGAATTTAAATCTCATGAATTGCTGAAGACATTTTAAATCTTCCTTCCAGAAATTTGCTCTCTTAAAGCTGGATCAGATTTGGATTTCTCTCAAATGCAGCCTCCTTTGGGAGAAAATATTCAGGCCCTCTTCCTCCTCCTACATCTCTCCCCATGCCTGTCTTCTCCTCCTCCTCTTCCCCTCCTTTTTTTCTTCCTCCTCTTCTTTTTCCCTTTCTTATTCCTTCACTGCCCTCCTCTTCCTCCCTTCTTTCCTTCTTATTCTTCTCTTTTCTCTCCTCATTCCCTTCTTTTCACTGTCTTTCCCCTCCTGTCCTCCACACCTTCTCCTCCTCCTCCTCATTCTGTCTTCTTCCTTCCCATCCTCATTCCCTCCTCTTCTTTCTCATTGTCTTCTCCTGCTCCTCCTCTTTCTCCCCCCATTTCTCTCCTACTCCTTGCCTTCCTCTTTTTTCTTCCATCTCCTTCTTCTCTTTTTCTTCCTCCTCCTCTCTTCTTCCTCCTCTTTCCTTCCTCTTCTTTCTTTCTTTTCTTTCTTTCTTTCTTTCTTTCTTTTCTTTCTTTCTCATAATTTTGTTCTTCCTTCTTCCTCTTCCATCTCTTCCCCTTCTCTTCTTTCCCAGTTCCTT
>RJWM01051255.1:0-10491 GCA_004363535.1 Dasyprocta punctata
CCCTTCTAGATCTAAAAATCCCAGCTTTTTAAGAACTCACTCCTAGATTCTTCCTGTTGGAAAATATAATAAATGGTGTTATTTCAAAAAATCAAGAATTTTCTATTAACTAGGAAATGAACAGGATAATAGCAAGAGAAAAATGAGGGATGACCAAGGAAGGAGTCTGGAGAGCTGCATTCCGGGTGTGGTTCCAGGACACCCCACAGTGGGCCTCTGACGGGAACTGCCGACTGACCTCAGCACCCAGGCTGCTTACACTTAAGCGGTGCCAGCAATGATGAAAGTCCATGAGTGGCTAACACAAAGGCAACAAAAGTCTTTCTTTGGAAGAAATCCTAGCATTTGTTAACTGATAATTAAAATTTGTGCATCCATACGGGGTACCATGTGATGTTTTGCTGCACGTATGTATTATACAATGTTCAAGTCAGGTTAAACATACCTATATTCTCAAATGTTTATGATGAAAAGTTTCAAAATCCTTTGGTCTAGGTTTTAAAACACCCAGTACAATTGGACAGTCATCAATAACCCAAATATGAAAGAACACAGCACAACTTCTTATCCCTACCTACAACTGAGTGCTTGTTTTTTGGCTTGGTTTGCTTTGGTTGGGTTGGGCTGGGTTGGGTTGGATTGGGTTGGGTTTTTTGAGACAGGTCTCACTATGTAGTTCAGGCTGGCCTTGAATGCACTTTGTAGGATTACAGGCATGTACCTCCTTGTCTGTAGAGTCCCTGTTGATTAAGATCTCCCCATCAGTACCCCACCCAACTCTTCCAGTTGTCAGTAACTACTGTTTTATTCTCAATTTCTAACATTCTGTCTAACAAAATAAGGTAGAAGTTGGAAGACAGATATACACTTTAATTTTTAAAAGTTGGATCACACACTGAAAGACCCTAAGCATGTGACAATATCTCAGGACACATTCCCAGGACACGCAGACCAAAGGAAGATGTTCACAACCGGTCACTGACATTCAACACAGAGTAGCAGCTTCAGTTCATGTTCTTTGCTGAGTCCTTCCAACAGCCAGCCTTTAGAAGGAAACTGTTGACGATGTTTTTTAAATATACTATAGCCATCATATTAATTTATTTAATTGAGAATTGTTAATAATTTTGAGGCCATGAATGAGCTGTCCAGAATGCCAAGCACTGGGTGGAAACTGACCCTTGTTTTCTTGGTGTGAATCAGGGATAATAGAGCAAGGAATGTCTGTAGTTCAGACTGTTAGCCATGGATTCCCAAAATGGTCAGGGCTCACTAGCCTGTGTCACAAACACTGCCCTTCTACATGCAGCACTTGCTGTCCTCCCTTTAGCCTGGTTCCAGGTGACACGCTGCTCCTCACCTCCCAGATTCGCTCCTTGAGAAGCCTTTTAAGACTGTGTCCTTGCTTCGTCTCACACTGGGTCATCACAGCCTGCTGGCTGGTACACATTTCCCATCCGACTGAACGAAGTCCCCTTGGCGAGGCGTGAGTCTTGTTTCCCACTTTATTATGCACAGGGTCCAGCAGAGGACCTCGCAGGGTGGGAAGTCAAGAAACCTCTGTTGCCTGAGTTCACAGTACAGGGACAGTCTAGGCGCAAGAAGGAAGGCCCACCCCACTCGGGTGTTTTCTAGTGAAAGACAAGACACACAGACTGGCTCAGTCAAGGCCACGTGCAGAGAGAAGGCTCAGCAGGATGTTTAGGATCCAGCAGGATAGTTAGGAACTAGGAAGTGACCGAGGGCTGTGAGAGCTTTCTGTCCCTCCTCCTCCTTCTCCATGCGCGCGCCTCCATCGTCCTCCTCCTCCCTGCAGAGTAGCTTTCTTCACCATGCCTCGGCTGCTTCGGGCCCAGGTTCACTTGACCTTTGGCTCTGTTACTTGACCCCACTGATGCAGATTAGGAAAATGCTCAAGTCCTCTAATCTTTTAAAATGCAATGTGCTCCTCTGCAGAAGGTTGGGATGCACCTAAGACACTTCTTGGTGGTTACCTATCTAGGAGGAATAGCCCGCACCTGCTCTCGGACCTCTGGCTTGGGTCTGTGGGCAGCAGGCCCCAGTACTCAGTTTCCTTCATCATCTCGACCTTGACCAGCCCTTCAGAGAGCCGTAGCAGGGTCTGTGCCTCTGTCCCACGTGCTCTCCCACCCCATTTCCCAGGGGAGAGGGGGACGCAGCTCCACGGCACCCTTGGGGCATTGCCTGATACAGAAACAATAAGCCATGGAATATGACAAGTATTTTGGTGGTCAGTCCCCCAGACTCCCTGCCAGAACTTGTGTCCAAGGGTTGGTACTAATGGAGGACTTAGTCTACTAGGAGTATTCAAGATTTCTGATTTATAGTGTTGAAAATCAGAAACTTGAGAAAATGAAAATATCAGAGTAGCCTTAATTGCAGATGACACAAACCTGCCTACGTACAATATCTAAAACCTCCAGACTTCTAGAACTAAGAAATAAATTCAGCAAGATAGTAGGGTACAAAATCAATACACAAAACCAATAGTATTTTTGTACACCAACAATGTACCACTGAGAATGAAATCAGGAAAACAACCCCATTTGCAATAGCTTTAAAAAAAATTAAATACTTGGCAATTAACCTAACCAAAGAAGTGAAATATCTCTACAGTGGAAGCTATAGTCTTCTGAAAAAAGAGATTGAAGAGGACATCAGAAAATGAAAAGGCATCCCCTGTACCTGAATAGGCAGGACCAATATTGTCAAAGTGGCCATATTACCAATAATACATAGATTTAACGCAATCTCAATCAAAATACCAACAGTGTTCTTCACATACCTAGAAAAATAATCCTAATTTTTACTCAGAACCAAAGAAAAAAGAGAATAATGAATGTAATTTTGGGCAATAAAAGCAAAGCAAGAGGCATCACAATCCTGGATTTCAAGTTTTATTGCAAAGCTACAATGGGAAAAACAGCTTGATACTGGCACAAAAATAAGACATGCTGATCAATGGAGGAGAATAGACGATGCAAAAGCAACTCCACATTCAGCTATC
The DNA here is from genome assembly GCA_004363535.1 of Dasyprocta punctata. Classification (NCBI taxonomy): domain Eukaryota; kingdom Metazoa; phylum Chordata; class Mammalia; order Rodentia; family Dasyproctidae; genus Dasyprocta; species Dasyprocta punctata. The sequence continues at coordinate 3,029 of RJWM01051255.1, forward strand.
TGATCTTCAACAAAGGGACCAAAAAAATGTATGATAGCACTCTTTAACAATGGTGCTAGGAAAACTGGCCGTCAACATGCAGAAGACTGAATCTAGATTCATATTCATCACCCTGTGATAAAACCAAACCAAAATGTATCAAACACCTGGATATAAAAACAGAAACACTGAGTCTGCCAGAAGATAAAATAGGCAAAACAATTATAGACATAGGCAAAAGCAAAGACTTTCCAAACAAAACCCCAATTGCACATAAAATAACATCAAGAATCAATGATTAGGATCATTATCAAACTAAAAGCTTCACAGCAAAGGAAACAGCCAATAGAGTGAAGAGATAATCTAAAGAATGGGAAAACATCTAGAATATATCTTTTTTTTTAATTTTATTTGAGCGAAGAAAAACAAAACAAACAAAAACTACAACAACAACAACAAAAAAAACGACATATATAGTAAAAACAACAAGCAAAAGAGACAAGCAAACAACTAGAGTAAATACACAACATTGCAGGTTTACAAAACCGAAAGATAGTAGCTTGACAATATATCTTAAAAACAAAAAAATTAGAGCCCCACCACCACCAAAAAAATAAAAGATTAAATTTAAAAATGGGCAATTGAAATGAATAGACATTTCTCAAAAGAAGAAATACAAATGACTGATGGGCACATGAGAAAAGTGTTTAGTATCTTCAGTCATTAGAGAAACACAAATCAAAACAACACTTACTCCACAAAGAATGGCTACCATTAAGAATTTTTAAAAAACAATACTAGCAAGTTTGTAGAAGAAAAGAAGCCCTTCTACACTGTCGGTAGGAATGTAAATTAGTGCAACCACTATACAAATCACTATGAAGATTTCTCAGGAAACTGAAAACAGAGACTCCATTTAACCCAGGTGTGCCTCTTCTGGGTATCTCCTCAAGAGTGTTAAAAACATCATATTACAGTGATACATGTATACCCATGTCAATAGCACAACTCACAGCAGCCAAACCTTGGAAGGAAGCAACCTATATGCCCACCAACAGATGAATGGATAAAGAAAATATATGTGGTATATACATAATGGAGTACTAGTCCATGATAAAGGATGATAAATTTGAGTCATCTGTAGAAAAATAGATGGGTCTTGAGGTCATAATAGTAAGTGAAATAAATCAGACACACAAGGTTAAATATTGCATGAGTTCTCCAATGTAAAAAAACCAAAGTATAAATAAATTAAAAAGCAAAATAAAAGAGCGATGATAGCTCTGTTTTGATTTGTATTTCTCTAATGGCTCAAGATACCAAACAGGGAGACAGGCTTTGTGGAGATGCAAAGGGGATCCGGGATACAGGATCCCAAGGGAGGAGAGGGGACGAGGAAGTAAAAAGGATCAAGAGGCAACATGTGTATGTACCAATTCTTCATGACAAATGTATTTGTTATTAATCACAAACACACTCATTTTTCAAAAGCACAGTTGGGAGAAGCCCGGGACAGCCTCTCAGTTACCCTCTGCAAACAACCATCATGGAAAAGTAACATCGAACATGGAAAGGTCGTGCATCTCATTGCTTCTATTTTGAGGCCACAGGGCCTGAGCAGCCCCCAGTCTTCCAGGTCACCACTACAGGAAGCTACAGAGATGGCCAGGCCACAAAGGCCTGGAGACTCTGCCTACCAGGTTCCGGAAACCATTGTCCAATGAAAGCCTCCGTATCATTTGCTTACAATTATAAGAAACAGAATCTGATTGGACATCGATCAACCAATGGGGTTGTTTCACCTTGATCCAGCAAGGTCCAGAAGCCAAGGTCACTGGAAGGGTAGAGAGTGCCTGATCTGAAGAAGGAAGTTTCCAGAGGAGGAGGCACTGGCTTATTTAGTGCTTCAATCATTTATCAAACATTTTATTTACATATCCAAAATGAGGTGATTCCCAGGAAAAGATTCTCTGCAAACTACTGACTTTGTGGGAGGCAGTTTTAAGGGAAGATTAGCCTAAAGGAAGGTATCTGGGGCATGCACTAAACATTAGGTGGTGAGGAAATATGCAGCTAACCTTTCTGTCTACACCAGACCCTGGCAGATGTCCCCAGTGGTCACCGACATGTCATTCATCTCTCACCCTGCCCAGCGGAGGACTGCACATCTCGGCCCCTGGACATCCACAAAGCTAGCCTCTGGCTGAGTGGTTGAGCTGAGATGAGGGCTACCCCAGTCTCCCTTTTCTTGCTGTGGCCACCTGGAAGTCCACACACTCTGGACTGCGCACTCAAAAGATGATAGAAACTAGGGGTGGTGGCAGGAGCCCCTCATGCCAGCTACTCCAGGGGCTGAGGTGGGAAGACCCTGTGAGCCCACAAGGCCAATCCCAGCCCGAGCAATTAAAACTAATAATGAAAGATAGTAGAGTTCATTGAGCTGCTTCAGAGATAGCTGTCCAGGCCCAGTCCCCACCTACCCACACTACTCAATAGGTAGGGGGAATGAGAATAAACTTTTGTGCTAAGCTGTGGAGATACTAAAATTATTTCTTACTGCAGTAAAACCCAACCCAACCAATTAAAACAATCAGTAGTCTCAATTAAGTTTCAACTGAATCAAACATAGATCTTAAACCAGCAAAGAGGGCTTACAGGAAACCTCTGACAATTAGAGCCACCTTTTGGGATTAACAGAATTTCTGGTTCTTCCAGAATTAGGAAAGAGAGAGTGCAGTAACGTGACCTATGAGATTACTGAGACATAATTCTTAGGGAGTTGAAATGTACAAGACAGCTTGAGATCCTGCCAATGCATTTGGGACCTGAGAACCAAACCATGACTAATCGGCCCACAGTGCCAGACCACCGCTGCCTTGCGTACTCCTAAGAAATACCCTCCCGGTCAGATCAGCGGCCCGTGCAGCCAATAATGTGTCTCAGACAATGACACAAAATCATATCCCCACTTCTCTGCCTTCAACTGCATGTTATTCTAACCTAGTTTCCTATGGTTTTGTTTCCACTTTTTACCCATAAACAACCTTATAATTGTGATAATTAGGAACATTAGAGCAGACAGAAGTTGGTAAGGGCAATTAGATCAGTGTGAGGATTGCCCTACCCAATTAAAGTAATTATGTTGAAATTCAAATGCCACAAGCAGGATGCAGGAGCCTCCTCCTCATAGCCAAGTCTACCTCATTATGCCCACTGTGTTGTCCATTATTATTGTGACTGTAGAATTGAGCAGACATCAGCCAGGGCAGGGGAAATGACAGGGTTTTCTTTAACCCATTCCACTCAAACATTAGGCACCTTGGAAACAAGGAATTGTCTCAATTGGTCTCCCGGCTGCCCTTGACCCTAAGGAGTCACCATGAAATTCCCTGCTTCCTTGGCCGGTAATAGGACCAACCCATGATTCTCCTCCTACCCTGTGACCACTCCTTCCTGGTACCCTTAGTAGGCTTTGCCTCTTCTGTCTTCACCTAATTATTGACTCTTTTCAAGAGCCCACTCTTACTCCATACTTTTCTTATTGTTTGAGCTCTCCTTCAATCATAATATCTATTCTAATCTACCAACATACCCTAGTGCCCACGCCCCTCTCCTGAGTTCCCACACATATGTACCTAGATATGCACATCACCACCTAGATATCCCATCCATGCTTCAGATTCCACACACCTGACACTACACTCATCACTCCCTTCCAGACGCCTTCTCATTGGTGTTTTCTACGTTGCTCAGGTGATGGAATGATTGAGTGATGCTCCCCAAAAGCTATGTCCACTGAAACATCAGACTTTAACTCTATTTGGAATGAGAGTCTTTGAAGATATAATTAAGTGAAGAATCTCAGGATCACCCTGACTTTAGGGTGGGCCCTAAATTAATAGCACTCTTGTAGAGAATGACAGAGGGAAATTCAAGACATGGAGATACACAGAGAAGAACCTGTGAAAACAGAAGCAGAGGTGGAGGGAGGGATCTACAAGCCAAAGACAGCAAGGATGACCAGAGTCACCGGAAGTAGGACAGGAGAGAAGGGTGGAATTAATTCTGCCCCCAAGCCACTGAAAGGAACCAATCCTGCTGATGCTTTGAATTCTAGACGTCTGGGGTCCAGAACTGAGAGAAAATATGGTGACGGTGTGAGCTGTCCATCCGGGGAAACCTGTCACCACAGCACTAGGACAGTAGGACAGACGCCAGCCTGCTGCCACACACGCCCCGGCAGACCCTTACCTCTCTTGCTCGCCATTTCCAATTGCCGGACCTTGCTGACTGCTCCTCCGTTGCATCCTCCACATTTGCCCTCCTGGCCGCCCATCTTCCCCATCCTTGCTGCAGGCCTCGCAGCCTCGCCTGGCGTTTTCTGCAGCCTCCACAAGGACCCCCGAGAGACTCTCTCTCTCAGAGACACCTGGCCTTCACACAGACCCCAGAGATGCCTTTTCTCAGCACAGCGGAGAGTGACACTCCATTGCTGAGACCCACCCCGAGCCTGAGGCGGTGCTCACAGCTCTTCCTTGCCTGCCCCATGCATCCCCCGGCTCCGTCTCATTCCTCTGCTGGCTTCCTGCTGTCTCCTGGGCGGCAACCCAGAACTGCTGAGGTGTCTGGATTTACCCAGTGGTTCCTCTCATCTCCATGCATTTGTTCGGTTTCCTCTAGGGCTGAACCACCTAAACTCACACTCCACACTACTTCCTTTCCACCTGACCAGCTCCTAGCTTCTCATTCTGTAACATTCCAGCAAGTGTTGCTTTCCCTAATCATCTTCCCATGGCTGGGACTCAAACATATCCAAGAGTGTTGGTCAAAATACTCAGTATCTAGGCAGTGGTTAAAAGCCATGCTGATACTGGCCATGACACACCAAGGTCCGGAGGACCCCTGAGCCATTCCCCAGCACCGTAACAGGTTTAACCCCATAAGCGTTGGGTCCGAGCAGCTGGAACAACTGGAACATCTCCGCAGTGATGCTGTCTCAGCCCCAGCCCCTCGCCGCCATGTCAAAGCCAGTGTTTCTCTACAAAGGGTACCACCCTGACTTCCCTTCTGCCTTGCTCTCCTCCTTGTGACAACATTGTCCCCCTGGTGTTGTGATCCTCATGACAACATGGAATCCACACAGATAACCTGGGTTAATCTCCCCGTTTGCTGGTTAGCAAATTTCATCTGCAGCTTTAATTCCCTTTTTCCATGTAACTGAGTGAAGTTACAGGATCCAGGGATCAGGGTGTGGGGCTGGGCGAGGGTGTTGCTCTGCCTACACATGAGACCTGCAGGGACAATATCGGGACATCTAGAGGAGAAAGCAGTACAAGTCAGGGAAGAGGAGCAATCCGCAGTCAGACTCCAGTTACCAGGCAGAACCTTAAGAACCGAGATAGACTCCAGGACCAAAGCAGAGTGTCGAGCTTGGAAGACCTGGGTTAATGGGTGGCAATAACACTGAAAAATAGGTGCCCAGGAAGCAAAACAGGGGCGCTGTTGGTGAGACTGGGGTGTAAGTGGGAACTGAGTCTCCAGGATGAGGTAACAGGCTCTGGAGGCAGGATCTGAGCCACACTTCAAGCAAGATTAAGGGGATGCATCAGTGTGAGTTTGACCAGTTCTGGCGACATGCCCGAGGAGCCAGCATGGTGGGGAGTGAGAGGGGCGTGAACAGCTGGCAGCCTTCAGCCCCAGCCCCAGCTCTGCTGACTGAGCACACCGGCTGTCTGCCAGCCCTGACCCAGGACTTGGAGGAGAACTCTGGAGGGTGTGTTGCGATGGACAGCAGAGAATGTGGATGCGACTCGTGCAATGGGAATTCGCCTTCAGTTCCACACTGCAGCCACAGATGTGAATTATCTTTGCGTCACTTCACAGAACCTGAAGCCGAGCAACCCTTTCGTTAATGCGTGGTCAGGTCATACAGGTTTGAGGCATGATGGACACGCTAAGCCCAGCTGCACAGCGGGCTTGGAGGACAAAATCACCCCAGAGACTCCTGTGTTACCAAAGAAGCACAACCATAAGGACAAGTCAGTCTTTGCAACAGAATTCCCACTTGCAGAAGTCAAATGAACATGAGGCATGAAAAGGAGTCTCTCTCCTTGTTTCACCCTCCCTTGTGCTTAGATTCTGTTTATTTCCTAAGAGACCTGCGGACATTGCTGTAGGATGCTGAAAGCCCAGCGGTCCTGTGTGGTAATTAGTTTTAGCCATCAGGAGAAAGCACCTTTGTCTTATTTCCCGAAAGTCAAAGCCGATCGATACACCTTACACTTTATACCTCCCCTGGTTAATCGGAAGGTCAACTGGCAAGAAACTCTCCACCCTGGGGACGGTGGAAGTCCTTCGGAGTATGAAAAGAGCAAAGCTCATGCTACCTTCCCCACAAGAAGTTAGCAAAGGTGACCACAGGGCGTGCATGAGTGAGGCAGAGACGTCCCAGGTTGACCTGAGAGAGCAGGTTCTTGGACCCAGGTGAAAACAAACACACATTTCTGAGGGGTGCCCCACAATTAAAAATAAATGTGTTAACTGGATCACAGCCAGCCCTTTCACCAAAACTTTCCGATCTGCAATTTAACAAATGCCTGCCACAAAACCTAGTTACTGAAAAGTGGGGCATGAAGACCCCACTCAAGCCCCTCATGCAGCCCACTGGGGCAGGGTATGGACAGCGTCCAATTCCCATCGTCCTGGTTGCATTTCAGAAAGCCTCCAGATCACACCTGGTTTGCTGGGCAAGAATTATGACTGCGAAATGACTTTAATTCTGCTTAAAAGACACTGCTGGGGCTAAATCCAGAAAAGAATGCTATTTTTATACTTTCGCTTACCAGGAAGAGTTGCAACCCCCAGGTAATTCCCATGAAATACAAGGGTGGCCAAACGCAGGGTGATTTAGGGTCAGAGCATGTGCTGAGCTGCTGCGGGGAGAAGGGGAAGGAACTTGTCTTTCTGCCATCTTTGTCCAATAAAGAAGAAAGAAAAAGAGTGAGTAAGGGGAACTGAAGCAGGGTACGGCTTGGCTTCATTTCATTTCATTTCAGCAAACTGTGGTCTCAGGTCAGTTGCCACTGCCCCGGGTTACAGGAGGAAACTTCAAGGTCCAGAATACAGAGAAGCCCAGAGCTCTTCCCAGGCGAGACCCAGGGCTTGGGGCTGCTTGGTGGGAGGTCGCTCCCTGTGGAATCACTACCCATAGGGTCTGAGTGCTAGCGTATCTGTCCCTGACTTCACCCAAAAAAGAAGTATAGAAATGCAAGGCAGATGCACCTCCCCCCAAAAAATGTGTGCTCAGCACCCAGGTGAATTTAGGCCAGATTCCGCCCTGCAGGAATTTGTGCTAATACTTTTCAGGTGACTGGCTGAGGTAAGGCTGAGAGGACTTAATAGTGCTGATGAGTTATTGCCGTCTCCCCTGTCGGAACGTCCTCTACCTGACTTTCAAAGCTGCACGTGGTCTGGCCCAGGCCCCC